>BSBM01002516.1:0-50678 GCA_027924585.1 Larix kaempferi | reverse complement strand
AAACATAAGTAGTCTGTAGCTGAGCCCCTCCCTCCTTTCCACTGCAAGCTATAAAATTTTTACAGTCTATAGATTGTTTTAAAAAACCTGGCACACACCCTGGACTTAGCTCTAGTCCCAGAACCAAGCCCTCTACCAGATAGTAGTATCTAAGTTTTAGTTTATTTATTTTAATATCTAAAAATATTATAATATATTTATAGTAATAAGTCGAAACTACCTGGATTGATACAGTAGTTTACCCGTAAATATTAGATTGTAATCTTATGTCGCTACTTAATCAAACTCGTCGTTGTTAGATTTGTTGTCAGTAGCTCTAGGGCTCACTGTTTGTTCCACTCTAGGAGTCACCGTTTGTTCCACTCTAGGGTCGGATTTATCCCATGTATTTTCATTTTGAATATTACTTATACCTTTTATCAAGTTAGAAAAGACTTTTACTGTCTAAAAGATTTTGTCAAGTTAGTATATAATTCACTTGTACTATTTTCGAACATAGATCCGGTAGGAACTATATTTACAAAATATACAAAGTATAACAATGTAGCAATTTGCCCTAATTCAATATAAGGAGTTTCAACGTGTTTGGCTCCTAAAACCATTAATATTATAAGGTTAGCTACAAAAATAAATAAGAAAACTTTATTTAACGGTTTAAATTCTACTCCTCTTAATTTAGCCAAGTCACCAAAAGACATAGCTAATATAATTAAAATCGCAGAAAACATAGCAATAACACCGATCAATTTGTTAGGGATTGATCTTAGTATAGCATAGAATGGTAAAAGATATCACTCTGGAACTATAGCAGGAGGTGTTTGCATTGGGTTAGCCATTACGTAATTTTCACTGTCACCTAAAACGTTAGGTACGAAGAAAACGAATAAGGCTATAGCACCTATAAAGATAAATATTGTAATTAAATCTTTAAATATGAAGTAAGGAGCAAAAGCTAATCTATCATAGTTACCTGATACTCCTAAAGGGTTATTTGAACCCGCACTATCGTGTAGCGCAATCAAGTGCATTAAAGCTAATGCCGCTAAAATGAATGGTAACACAAAATGTAAAGAGAAAAATCTATTTAATGTTGCGTTATTAACAGAACAATTGTGTTGACAACCCCATTTTCAGTTTAACTGAGAACTCTCGTTGTACTCAATAAATTTCTTTATTGTTCGGACTATATCATAATCTTAATATGCTTAATATTTGTTGGAAATGTTTATTTTTTCATTATACCGGGGTATATTTCGTAATTGTTTTAGAAATAGTAAATATTGTAATCTTTTATGTCCTAATAGTTTTACAGGTGCTTTTGCCAAAAAACTAAGTACATTTTCTATTGATCTAACACTAGTAACTTTTAATTTAAAGTTATTTGTTTTATCTCGACATATTTTAGTAGTTAAATACAAATATTTACATATAGCTACAATTAAAATTTCGCCATTAGTTTGACTTATATCAAAACTGGCTACAGGATAATTAGAAGGTTTATTAAGTTTATATACGCTAAAACAACCTTCAGCTTCTATGAAGCCTACTAACCAAGCAGAAAAGTAATCTGCTTTTACAATAGAGTCCACACTATTTAAAGGCAAGATAGGCCTGACATACTCAGGTATATTATCATATAATATATTATCTCCTGTTAATACTCGTCTTAATCTAAGATAGTCATATTGTTTATTAGAAAAAAGAGGGTACTTGTCAAATACAGGTAAAACGTATTTTATTAAATGATCTTTTTTTCTTAATCTCAAATAGACCATTTTTACTTGCCCCCTTTCTCTAAAACCTACAATACCTGCTCCTATAATTTCTTTGATTTTATATATAAGTTGCGTATCTTTTATCTTTAACTCTATACCAACTTCACACTGAAAATATTTACCCTTTTTACTTACTGAAAAAAACCCATCCCCTTCAAACAACCCTACTAAATAGGCATAATTAAGATTTTCTGCGTTTAGTCTCTGAGAGGCTTCAAAAGATGATATCTCTTTGACCCCGGCTGATTTTCCCCATGCGTTTGGCTTTTTCACGTACTTATTAAATAGCACGTATCCAAATACTAAAATAGAGGATGTTCCAGCATTAAGCAGAATTTTTAACATTACGTCACCGTAATATGGTTCAACTGTATTTAAACCTCCTCATACTAACTCCACAATATCTTGACCTACTCAAGGTATTGCACTTAATAAGTTAGTAATAACTGTTGCGCCTCATAAAGACATTTGTCCATAAGGTAATACATACAAACATACATCATATAAAATACAATGCCAGAATAACTTTAACTTCGTATATTCTGTTAACAATATTTCGTATATTATTAATTGTTCCGACTGTACATTAAGCAGTATTTCAACCACCCACTAGTGACCCAGTCTGTAGCGATCATTTATATAACCGACGGTCTTGTTTTTCTTTTTTTATTATTTTTTTATTCTTTTTTTAGTTATTAACTAAAAAAGACTATATATAAAAAAAGACAAAGAAAAGTTTTAACCGTTTTCACTAGTATCGCCAAATAATCCAATGAACTATTCTATATCCCTGTCAGGATATACCACTTTAATCTAGATTTTTTTATAAAAATTGCAAATAGATTTATACTTGTGGGACTATAACATAAAATAAAAGTTTTGCAAAAAGTGCATTATACATAAGTACCATACTTAACTATTAAACGTTTTTTCACCAATTTACTTTCACTCTTTAATGCTCTATATATAGTTTTAATTCCACAACCTAGGGATAAACTTGCCTGCGTAATAGAAGAATATTCACCATATACCGTACCATCTTTATTATACAGTACTACGGGGTTTACTAGATTTCTTCATATTAGATAAAGCTTCAGAGGTAAAAGTTCTAGGCAATCTGCTAGTAGCTGCCTTTCTTAATTTATCTTTGGTTTCAGCACTTAACGATTTACCGCGATTTAAGTTACCTATTTGTAATCTACGAGCTTCGCTATAAATGGAGCTCATTTTTATTCTATCCAATTCAGTATGTTTGTAACCAAAAGTGTTACCGGCTTCAGTTAATATATTATAATTAGGTAATAACGATTTCAAGTAGAAATCTTCCAAGTCTAGCAATCTCTTGTTGTTTTCCTTCGTTATTGTATCAGGAAATTCTTCTAATATGATAAAAGAAAAGTTTTCTAACTTGTATTTTTTTACTGCTAATTTCACTATCTTACTGCCAGTAAAGCCAATTAAATGATTATAATATCTTGAATAGATCTTATTTGTAGAGGCAGAACCAATATAGTAATCTAACGTTAGATTGTTAAGTATAAGATATACACCGCTTCTTCCTTTCGAATATAAATTTATTTTCTGTTTAGTTTCTTCAAAGCCTATGTTTTCAAAACATATTGTAGGGCTTAAACATTTATCAGATAAAAATTTATTTAGCTTTTCAGAGTAAGCAAGTGTATTATTAGTGCTATATGATCTTTTTTGAGATATCGCACTCTTAGGTTTATTTATGTATAATTTGTTACCGTTTACCTTGTATTTATGTCATTTTGGGCTATTATTGTAACCCAGGAACGCTGTTGCCATCATTAATATAAATATAACAGTACCTAAAGTTCAAGTTAATGTTCTAGGTGCTTTATATGAACCGTAGTATAAACCTCTACCTATATGTAAATAAACTAAAAAGAAAAAAGCAGACGCAGTATTGGAGTGCAAGTAACGAATTAATCATCCATTATTAACATCTCTCATTATATGCTCTACTGAGTTAAAGGCTTCCATAACGCTAGGGCTATAGTGCATTGCTAGAGTTACACCAGTTATAATTTGTATACCTAGTGATAATCCTAGTAAATGAACCAATATTTCATCAATAGCTAATATTAGAAGGAGTTGGTGCGTCTATTACATAATTGTTGGCTGGTTTTAAAAGTGAATGTCTTTTTATAATTCTCATGTTTTTTTTTAATTATTTATTTTTTTTTTTTTCTCCTTTTTTGTAGTCTATGTTTTAAATATTTTAATTTAATGTAAATATATGTATATAAAAAAAAATGTAAAAGCATTTTATTCTATATATTGTATTTATTTATTTTAAGTAAAACTTACTTAGTTATTGGGACTAATATCTATACATAGTAACTATTACGTTACAAAAAAAATTAGTAAAGATTTTATCATATAACAGTAAATGCCTGTCTCATTAATTCTTTTTTAAGCGGCTAGTTGCTTATATTTTACTTTTTTTTAGTGTTCTTTTTTTTTTCTGTTTTTTTTAAGGCATTTATAAAAATAATAATGTAAGTGCAACTACTAAATGTATTTATATTGCATTTATTGTATTATTTATTGTTGGTTAAAATCATCTATATATATATATTGCTATAAATAATATATAACACTTTGCAGGGAGCTGTACCCTACATCATACATAATACATAGCAGGGTGCTCTAGCCAGCATTATTCAATGCAGGGTGCTATACCCTGCATTATACATAATACGCTACAGGATATAAATACATGCAGTGTATTTTTTTTTATGTTTTTTATCTTTTATTTCCAGACATAGAATGAGATTCTAGATATCTTATTAACCTATTCTGTGTTACTTTATCGCTTTTTTCATTTATAGAAAAGAGATTTATACTATGCTGACCTAACGCTGTACGAATCGCAGCCCTACTATCCATAACATGTTTTCTAAATCTTTTAAAGTGTTACATTCATATTTTCCTGCATCCTCTAATCAAAGTTGGAGAAATAATTTGTGTTGAGCAAAATTGAAAGATGTAGGAACTGTTCTAGGTTTTAGAAATTTAGATCAAATCTCGTCTGTTAAAGGTGTACGAACAGTAATCATTGGTTGTGTAGTATCACTGACGGTAGATCCTTGTTGACTACCTGTGTTAGTTTGTGAACAATTATCTACATAATCTGTATTAACTACTGACCCAAAATAACTAGATTTACCTAAAGGATTTTTAAAAGGACCAAAGGCGTTATACCAGAGTTGTAATAACTTGAATTTGGACTGGAACCAGTACAACTTGTAAGGCCTCTATTTTTATAATGTAATCCAATATGTGATTAAATGGAAACACAAATCCATCATTTATAGAAATAACAAGTAAAATATTTTTGGATTGCTCATGTGAGACAAAGTAATGTATAATAAAGTTAGCAATAGATCCAAATAATAATACTGTAAAAATTATAACTATAATGGGTTTAAAACTTATAACTTTAAATCTATATATCATAGTTATGCACTATAACAGCGCCAATAGCAGATTAAAAATCTTATAAAAATATAAGATCCGATAAACTACAAGATATATATCTAAAAGGAGCAGCTATAAGAATCATAACGAGTATACGAGATCTCATATCCAAAAAGTATGTAACTATCTTATTAGGTAAACAAGTTATAGGTAATTTTATAAATATCATGTTTTTTTAGATATTCTACTTTTTACGGACAAATGATAAGTGCAGCATAAATAAAGGGAAGAGGTTTAGCGACTACAGGTTTGATAGGAGTAGGAATAGGAGTAGTATTTGGAGCACTTATATTAGGTTTGCAAGAAATAAAAAAAAAAATTGGGCAACTTTTTTCATACGCTATTTTGGCTTTTGTTTATTTAGAAGCTACAAATTTAAAAGCATTAATGATGGTTTTTTTTGCTATTATACGCTGCTTATTTCTAGAACTATCAAATAATAGCTTATTGCTAAAAATAATTTATATTATCCATAATGTAAGGCTACTAATAATGGATTTTGCTTATAATATACATAAGATAACATGTTATGTAGCATATAATATACAACAGAAAATAGATTATGTTCTATATAATCTATTTTCTTTTGTCTGTTCTTTATTGTAATATATAAATTAAATATTTTATTTTATTTGTTTAATTTTAGTAACTATTATGTTACAAAAAAGATTAGTAAAGATTCTAGGTTCTAACACTAAATGCATGTCTCATTAATTCTTTTTTGAATAACAACAATTAGTATATAATATAAATACAGTTGCTATATATTATAACTAGAAAAGGCTTTTTTTGTTTTGTCTTTCACTAGCCAATAGTTATATAGCTAACTCTTTTTTAGTATTTTTTTTAGTTATTTGTTTTTTGCTTTTGGTTTTTACATTGTTTTTTTTCATTATTGTGCTTTAGTTTTATTTATTGTATTATTTAATGTTGGTTAAAATAAAATATATGCTTTTTTGTTGTTATAATTAGTTTGTAACTCACAAAAGTAGTGTA
The DNA here is from genome assembly GCA_027924585.1 of Larix kaempferi. NCBI lineage: Eukaryota > Viridiplantae > Streptophyta > Pinopsida > Pinales > Pinaceae > Larix > Larix kaempferi. The sequence goes on along the minus strand of BSBM01002516.1, from coordinate 44,400 downwards.
TCGACTACCCTATGCTGTACAAGATAAAAAACAAATAATAACTAAACAATGGCTAAAAATGTTTTATCGATTGCTTTTTATAGGTTATAAGGCAAACTATTTTTGTATTTTTTTTAGTTATTAGGTTTTTTCTTTTTACTTGTTTTACGGCCAGTCGAATTCGAATCGACACACATCGTTTGGAAGACGAACGGTCTACCATTAACCTATGGCCGTTTTTGTCCGCTTATTTTAATTAAATTAAGAAAAAACATACATGTAACACTTAACATTAGTTTTACCAAAGTACCAAGACTCACGTATTTGTGACTCATACCAGGCCTACCGGATATGAATTTAATAACACAATACAACAATATAGACATATCTACTGAAAACAGGAATATAACATGATAAAACATGACGTGAAAGCCATCTTATTTATTTAGTCCTTCCACTCATGTCCCTCTTTTGCATGTTTTCGAATAATCAGTTAGCTGATCCGTTTGCGTATTCGGCTTGATTATTATTTCTGTAAACAGCAATTTGATGCATAGTGTGACATAAGCTGGATCTAAAAGTCGTTTGCATAGTTTCGTAATCATAGCCAAAGAAAGCAACAACTGTCCTTTTATGTTGTATACTTCGTTTTGAGTTAAAATGGCCATAGTCAGGGTTTAGATCCCCAGCTAAAACTTTGTTGCTTTGTTCAGTGGTTAAAAGATTACGACGACTAAACGAGGGCTCGTGTTCTGAAGAGGGTGTACTTGATACACTTTCCGACTTCACAGTTGGTTTATTTTCTGGGGACTCGGACTTAAACTTACGTTTTTTATTCCTATCATGATCAGGGTCGCCGCCTCCCGAATCTCCGGCACCCGTTGGGTTAGGAAAATTACTATTACTTGGCCTTGAAGAGCTAGCAGGTGAACCGCCTGTACCTACCATAAATAGTATATGTTTAACAAAAGACCCTTTGTTAGCTAAATAAGTATAGCATAAACCAAATGTTAGACAGAATGCTTCAAAGTAATCATGTATCCTTTCAAGTATACAATATTCATTTACAACTACATAAACAAGGATACAAATACTAAAGCTTATAATATATTTTTATACTAAGTTCTTTCATATTTACGACTTTAAATTCGTAACTATTTGCTAATAATAATGCTACGACACTAGTTTAACCCAATAAAATTTGCCTTCAAGAGAAGGGAATCGAATATGATTGCAAAAGATCTTAGAGCTAAACCAAAAAACAGAAATCCGATTATACTTAGAAGTATGGAAATTGTTTTATTCCTATCTAAAAAAAGGGAATTGTTTTTTATTAAAATATGTGATAAAAAACTAGTTATAAAGAGTATACATACTATAAACCCAATAATTGTTAATTTATGTACTAAATCTAAATTAATAATTGTAAATGATAGATTTAAGCTACCGAGTAAATATAGGCTTATTAAATCTCTTATAATAAATTGGTCAAAAGGACTGTTGTTATTTGGATCAACATTAGATAAAAAATAATATAGGCAGCAAGACTTGAACTTGCACGGTTATAACGCCATTCCATCCTAAGTGGAAACTGTCTACCAATTCCAGCACGCCTATTTCTTTGCATTATAAAAATGTACAGCTAGTGGAACTGCAACTTTTAGTTTGCTCGAGATAAGACTTGAACTTACAACCTAAACATCTTCAGAGTTCCGCTCTACCAATTGAGCTTCTCGAGCTTTATTTCAGACTAAGTTAAAAGCAATTTATGTTTTTTGCTGTTATTTTTATATATTGTTATTCCTGTTTTTGTTTTTTTGCTTGTATTTTATTATAGTGTTTTGCTTTAATTCTTATTTTATAGTGTTTTGCTTTAATTATTTTTGCTTAGTATTTTGCTTTAATTTGGACTTTTTGCTTAGTCTTTTTTATATTAATATAAAAAAAGACTAAGTTAAAAAAAGAACTACACAAATTACACAGCTACATCTAAATCACTTTTATCAGAATATATTTTATAATAATAGAAATTTTTTTTAGTTTACTAAATATTTAAATGTAATATAAGTAAAACTAAAATCTAGAATGTGCTTTTGTCTAATAGCGTAATGCTTTACCTAATGTCTTTTTATACACTTATATCGCTTATTATGTAAACATGCTTATGTATATAAATGTTTACGTAGATTTACATAAAATAAAGTATAGATGCATTTTTATAAATAAAAAAATATAAACACAACTATGCAACTATATAGGTAACTAAACATATATAAATATAAACACTAATAAGCAACTATACACGTTTATATTTATACTTTTGTATAAATATAAACGTAACTAAACTTATATAAATATAGCACAACTAAGCAACTATACTTGTATAAATATAAACAAGTATAGCCGCTATTATTTAAAAGTATATACGTATTAACGTATTCTGGAGATACCAGGGCTCGATCCTGGGATAACGACTTGCAAAGTCGCAGTTTTACCAATTAAACTATATCCCCTTGCACTATTAGAAGAAAAAGAGTCTATTACCTATAAATAAAAAATAAGTAAATGTATTTATCCTTACATTTTTAAAATAATATAGTAGCTCGTTGTATAAACAGAAACTATTAAGCATACTTATTTTTTAAGTAAATTACTATTAAAAAAAGTGACTATATAGTTATTAATTTATATTGTAGTCGCGTATGTTATCACTAATGTGTTGATACTATATTATTACACATAATCATTAATATTTTATTATTGTTATATTACATAAAAACACTAATATGTTGTTACTATATAATTTCATATTATAAATTAGTATTATTATATTACAGTTTTGTAAAAACGTTATATTTGCTATCTTTTTTTTAGTGTTTTTGCTTTTTTGTTTGTCTTTTTTTTATACACTTGCTTTGATTTAGTCTTTTCTTATATTAATAATAAAAAAAATTTTTTAAAGCAATTATATAAAGGAATATATAAAAAAGAAGATATGAAATATATAATAAACACTGCTTTTTGCTAGCTAGTCCCTTATGTATTATAATTTTATTAATATAATAAAAATAACAGCCTCCAGGATGAATCGAACATCCATAAAAATATTAACAGTATTTCGCTCTACCATTGAGCTATGGGGGCTTTAGCCTACTGCATAATATAGTTAGCCTTATACCTTATGATATAAAACAAGTAGAGTAAAATATACATATTAGACTATTTGTTTTTTATTTTAAGAAGTATTGTTTTTGGGTATTAAATAACATATATTATAAAAAATATATATAAACCTAAAGTACATTTTTATTATCAATATAAATATATTATTAAAAATATCTTATATATTTTTATTAATGTATATACACTACTAAGCCTAGGTTTTTATGGATTATAACTTACCTTTGTTTATTTTAAGTAAAGTAAATTATACACTGTAGCACGCAGGTACATTGTATTATATATATATATAACAAAGACAGTGTATATAATATATTACCTTATATATAAAGCATAAATTGATATGTTTAATATGCTAAAAATAAACACTACTATATATTATATATATATACAGTGATTATAATCTGTACATAAATAGGAAGAAAAGGACTTGAACCTTTGACAGCCTAAGCTATTGAATTTACAGTTCAACCCGCCATACCCACAAACGGAATCTTCCTTTTTTTTTGTCTTTTCGTTAATTTTTAATATTGATCAATCAATATCTCTAAAGTCACTTGCTTTAATACTATCTATTTGACTAAAGCAAGGACTCGCAACAATGCACTTTTGCGAAATTAATCTATAAAATTCAACAAATCATGTTGGCTTACCTAAAAGACAAAATAGATTATATAGTGTATAATCTATTTCAATATTTAGAATATAATATACATATTTTTTTGTAATCTTATCTATATTATAAGCAAAATCCATTATTAGTAGCCTTACATTAAAAATAAAATAAATTATTTTTAGCAATAAGCTATTATTGGATAGCCCTAGAACTAAGCTATTATTGGATAGTTATAGAACTAAGCAACGTATAATAGCAAAAAAGCCATCATTAATGCGAATAAACCTGTAGCTTCTGAAAAAGCAAAACCTAAAATAGCGTATGAAAAAAGTTGCCCTCTTAATGAAGGGTTTCTTGCTACACCTAATATAAGTGCTCCAAATACTACTCCTATTCCTACACCTGCTCCTATTAAACCTGTAGTAGCTAAACCTGTTTCCTATTATTTTTGCTGCTTGTATCATTTTAAAAAAAATTATACATAAACTGTGCAGTTTATTATTTATTAATAAAAAAAAAGTTAATATAATTATTAAAGTTTTTTTCGCAATGTATGGATATTACCGACCTGTGTATATAAGACGTTGTTTTTAACAAATACCTATAATGTTTATATTGAAAAAATGTCTGATATATGTAGCAAATGAAATTGCTATATTATTTTCATTTAAAAAATGTCTCACCGTTCGATTTAAATTTCATGTGGCTTTTAATTTATTAAAAAAAAAGCATAGTATTTTTAACAAATATGTTATTAAAAGACCTAAGGTTAAAAAAAAAGATATTACCTAAAGGCAGTTGTAACAAAAAGTGTTTTTACACTTTACTATAATAAAAATAGTTATAATATAGATTTAAATATCTGTTTAGAACTAAAAAAAATACTAATATTTTGCAAAAAAAGGTTTTTATACCTATTATACAAAAAAACAAAAAAAGTAAAATATATAGTTTTTATGTAAAATACCTTAGTGTATTTACTAAAATAGGTATTTAACTTTTAAATACTGGAAAACAAAGAATTCGCATCTTAGTCAACTAAACTTGTGTTAGTGATTGCCCTTTGGCAAAATCTTCCTTTTTTTTGTTTTTTATTATTTTTTTTATTGTTTTATATTATTGTTATTTTGTTTTTTTTGTTGTTTTTTTTTTGTTACTGCAAACCAATCCCGTGCAATTTCCACTACACGAACCTTATTTCGACTTAACACCAATTGAGGTCACGCATACGAAGCTTACCTATTAACCTTTAGATAATAGCTTTTCTATTTAAAATTAAAGGTAACCAAACTTATTGCGCATACCCCTTTCAGCGCCTGACGAGTAGTTAGTACCTGCCAGATGTTAAAAATCACCGTGCTGTTCTTACGCACGATTACTAGTAATTCCTTATTCACGTAGTCGAGTTGCAGACTACGATTCTTATTTTACCCTTATTTGAGGGGTTAGCTATGATCTCTCGACCTCGCGTCCCTTTGTTTAGGTCAATGTGGCACGTCTATAGCCCACAGTATTGGGGTCACGATTACTTGTCTTGGTCCCTGGTGATTTGTCTTTTGTAGTGGACAATTCGACTTTATATATAAAATAAAGAAAGGGTTTCCGCCATTTATAGGAGCTATCCAACTCTCACGATACTAGCTAAAAACAGCCGTGCAACGCCTGTATTAAATTAATAATATACATATTGTGGTAAGGTTTTTCGAGGATTAACGAATTAAATAACATACTTCACTACTGGTTTCCAACACGGTCTAATGATTTCAGTTTCAACGTTGCCGAATTACTCTTGAGGTGGAGTGCTTACACTTTCATTTATACAGCAAATAAATCTACCATATGACACTCATCATTTTCTGCTTGGACTACTAGGGTATCTAATCCTGTTTGCTACCCGAGCCTTCGTCCCTCAACGTCAGTTTTTACATAGAGGATCGCCTTCGCCTTATTCAGTTCCTAGCAGTATCAAAGAATTTTATCTCTACTCTGCCAATACTATGCCTCTCTTATCAAACTCTAGCTGATCTAGTTCTATTATTACCTAGTGGCAGCTGACTTCTTATTTTGTCAGGCTAATACTCCCACGTAAAACCACAGGCTAAGCTTGGATCGCCGTCTAGGTACCCTTTAAACCTAATAAAGATGAATAACACTAGTCTTTTCCGTCTTACCGCGACTGCTGGCACGTATGTTTGTCAAGACTTATGGGCACAAAATAGTCAGTATTCTGTATTCTACCCAGAGCTATACACAGATAAACCGTCAGCTATGCCTGTATATAAGGTACATATTACTAAAAACCAGGATACCTGATTATAGATTTATGCACCGAAAACTAAACATACTCCTCTCTCGCAGGGCTATGTATTACATAATTTCACCCCTATATTTGCATATGGTTAGCTTACTTCCTGGTCGGTCCGGTTCACCCTTCCAAGTTGCTGGTTCAGCCGTTAGGCCATTGACCAAAATTCCTCACTGCTGTACAATTCGCATTGGGGTTTTTTCAGACCCAATGTGGTCGATCGACCTCTCAGCCTCGACTACGGGCTTTGTGCTAGATAAGCATTACCTTAACTACAACTTTCCCGAGAAATAAAAGCATCGCGGAGCGACCAATAAATGGTCTTTATATATAAGGTATAAGAAAAATAAACATGATTTATCAAAACCTTATATGTATTTATAAGGAATTTTATTCCCTACTCCGGGGTAGCCCATATAACATTTACTCACCTGTACACCACTGTACCCACTACGTATAATACTAGTAAACTAGAATTTTTGCTAGTGAGCACCGTTCGATTAGCATGTGTCAAGCACTTAGATAGCATTCATTCAGAGCCATCATCAAACTCAATAATTTTTTTTTTGATAATATATAGGATTTACTATGAAATACAGTTTTTACTTAAAACAAGTAAAAACTACATACCGTACAATGTATTTTAAGTATAGTGTTATTTACTATAAATTGTACGTTATTTGCTGTTTTTTTGTTTTTTTTTTAATATAGTCTTTTTGCTTATTTTCTTTTGCTTTAATAAAAAAGACTATAAGCAAAAAGAATAAAAAAAAAGACTATAGAAAAAGACATAATAAAATTTATAATTTATACCAATTAATATAAAAGATGTTTTTTTAAAGCGTACAACAAACAAAATACAACATAAACTACATGGTACAAACTATAATATGCAATACATTTTTCATAAAAAAGTGTTTTTTTTATGAAAAATATATTATATTACATAATAAATTTAATTACATTAATTATAAATTATAAACAGCTTATAGATATCTGTAGTTCTCAAATATCTCTAATATAAACTTTAATAATATACAAATTAATGTAATTAAGGCCAGAGTGATTCGAACACTCATCTCAGCTATCATGAGCAGCTTGCTTTACCAATTAAGCTATAGCCTTTTGGATTTATCTTAAACTACTCGGTTATGAGTTTAGAAAAACGAAAAGAGACATTCGTCTGATGGCAAGTCTCTTGTTACCAGTAAACCATACTCCTGACCGCGCTAATTCATTAGCCGCAGCCCCCTTTCCTCCCTTTTTCCTGAAGCGCTTTTGAATCAGAGTCGGTATCATTTATCACTAATTACTGCCAAGCCGGTAAGGTTGTCTAGTTAAAGCAGATTGGCCATTCCATATAATAGCTACAGTTGTCCTAATAACTATTATAAGGAAAACTCTCGAGTTCTCGAAAACTCTCCAGTTATCTAACGATACTTGGACAATGTCTCGCACACCTTTTCCGCGCTATGGAAAGAACACAACTCCTCTGAGGTACCCTACAACGCTTTTACGTGTCTCTCTTGCGCGTAGGGGCATCTGTTCCTCATTATACGTAATAACAAGAGATTTATCGACTAATAGGTTGCTTAGGTTAAGCATTTCATAATATATATTTCACACTACCTATAGTATTTTTTTAGACTTTTTGCTGTTTTTTTTTATTCTTATTTTCTTTTGCTTTAATATATTAAAGCAAAAGAAAATAAGCAAAAAGACATAAAACACAAAGATTGTATTAATACTCGCCGGATAAAAACTATAAAGCATATAGAAACTAAAGCTGTAAATAAAAGCATACAATTCTGAAATTGAGCCCTGAGAAACAAATATATTTAGTATGTAGCTGACTTCTCAGAAACAAATATAAATAGTTTGTAGCTGAGCCCACCCTCCTCCTTTCCACTGCAAGCTATAGAATTTTTACAGTCTATAGATTGTTTTAGAAAGCACGGCTCACACCATAGACTTAGCTCTAGCCCCATAACTAAGTCCTATACCAGATAATACAATAGTACAAGGGCCGTGTTTAGCCCTTGTTATAGTCCGTTGTATATTGGTTTTTGCTAAAATATTTTGATAAATTCCGTATAAAAAATAGGCTAATGTGTACGGGTTATTATACTAAAAGCCTATTATTTAAAAAAATAAGACGTTTGTAGGAACTATGTTAAAAATATACATAATACAAGGTATTAGTAAAATAAATGCAAATATTAAAGGTAACAGTACAGTTCAACAAAAAGACATCAGGTTATCAAAACGTATACGAGGATATGAAGCTCTAACCCAGATAAAAATGAATATTAGTAAGGCACTTTTACCTCCTATAACTAAAGCATTCATAAGATTTTCTCTCGAAGGGTGAGTGTAATAATCATGAAGCTCCAAGCTTTCAACGTCTATGTTTTCAAAATAGCCATTATCAGAAAAATAATCAGATAAACTAATATTTAATTTAGTATAGAGCAGGTATTCAAGGTTTGTATCCATTCATCAAGCTAAACTATCATTTCAAAAGTAATGAAGATTTTCAATAGAAATATACATAATATCTTGAAAATTTCAAGCTATATAGTCACCCAGATAACCAATTAAGGCATAATCTAAGTGGTATCCTCCTAAAAACAGAACACTTATAAGAATACACATAAGCACAATACTAGCATATTCAGCTAAAAAGAAAAATACGAAAATCACTGCAGAATGTTCTGTCATAAATCCACTTACTAACTCAGACTCTGCTTCAGCTAAATCAAAGGGAGCTCTGTTAGTTTCAGCTACAGACCCTATGAAAAAGATTAAAAACACAGGAAATAAAGGGAAAATAAACCAGACAGGTCTTTGAGCCTCTATATTAACACTTAAATTTAGACTGTTAGTTAAAAAAACAACGATTAGTAGTGCACTAGTAAGAACAAGTTCATAACTTATTAACTGAGCCGTACTTCTTAAAGAACCTAAAAAAGCGTATTTAGAGTTTGCGGATCAACCTGCTAATAAAATACCATAGGTCGCAATGGAAGAAACAGCTAACATGTACAACAGACCCAAATCAAAATCTGACACAGCCAAACCAGGTGCAAAAGGAACAACCAAGAAACCTAGAAGAGCGAAATCAATGTAATAATAGGGCCAAGAAAAAATAAGATTAAATTGGCTTGAGTAGGAGAAACATATTCTTTTAATAGTAGTTTAAGAGCATCTGCAAATGCTTGTAAAAAGACCATAGTATCCTACCATATTAGGTCCTACTCTTCTTTGCATAGAAGCCATTGTTTTTCTTTCGGCTACGGTTACGAAAGCTACTGCAAATAAAACTGGTAATGTCACCACTAGTACTTCGAAAATTGCTATAATTCAGGGACTATATATCATTTAAAATAAAAAAGTCAATGTTTTTTTGCTTTTTTTGATCTTTTTATCAAATATAAATTGTTTTTTTTTTTACATAAATATTGACACAATAAATAGTTAATATATATTATCACAGTTTTTTTTGTTTTTTTGCTTATAGACATTTTCCTAAGTTATTTTTTATTATGCTTTGTTTTTCATACTTTTACACTAAAAAAAGTATGAAAAACAAAGCAAAAATAACACTATGTAAAAGCAAAAAAGCATATGTGTTTCTATTTTTTTGAGATATTATTAGCTTTTAAACCACTGGTTAAAAATGAAGTGTTGCCTTTTTTTTTGTTATTTATTTGTTGTTACTTTTTATAGTAAAAAAAAAACAACAAAATAAAAGCTAACTTACTTATTTATTACTATATTAGGTAATGGATATATAATTATTGTGGAACCTAAATTACAGGTTTTGTTTTTATGTTTTTTAACTATGCGTATTTCTTTATAAAAAATGTTATATATAAATATATGTTGTAATACATAACCTTATGTTTTTTATTATATAGATATATATATTGTATTATATAAATATATGTTGTATTATATAAGTATATATTTATATAACATTAAGATAAGCTAAATTAAAATAGCTTATCTTAATAGTTTAGCATATTTTAATAGTCCCTATGCATGTTTAGGGCGGACAAAGGAATTGCACCTAGATCAGTTGGTCATGAGTCAACTATGTTACTATTACACTAAACCGCCTTTGTTTTTATAATAAACCGTTACATATCAAGATACAGGATTTTAGATAAATGAAAACAATCAACTTTACTTAGTTAAACATCACATAAACTTGTAACTATTTTTAACTAAATCTTGGCCTCTAACTATTTTTAAAATGTTGCACATACTATATTAAAGTTTTTATCTATTTATCAAAAGATTTTGCTACTTAGTATGTGAAATATATACAATATATCTGTATATATAGACCATACGCTGCAGGATATAAAATACTATTAGTATATATTTCTATTTTTTCAAAAAATGTATCTAGATAAGATCGTTGTTTTTTTTTTTGTTTTTCATGAGCTACATCCATACTACCATCGGGGGTTTCTTCATGAGGTGCATCCATACTACCATCCAAGGTTTCTTTTTCAGGTTCATCCATACTACCATCAGCCGTTTCTTCATGAGGTGCATCCGTACTTCCATCCAAGGTTTCTTTATCAAGTTCATCCTTACTACCTTGGGGGGTTTCCTCATAAGGATAATTTATATAAGCATCGAACATTTATTCAGCGGTTGTTGGTTCATTTTCTACTATGCATATCTGCATATATAAGCATCTAACATTTATTCAGCGGTTGTCGGTTCATTTTTTACTATGCTATATAGCATATATATATCATACGCCGCAGGATATAAAAAACAATTAGTAGGAGAAATAAAAAATATTTAATACACGTACTAAAAAAATGAACCAGATATGAAATATTGCATGTGTTTTATATTTTCTGTATTTTTATTAAATTAAAATATTATTTATACTTTGAAAAATACAAATAATAGCTTATGAATTGTACGACTATGTTAAAGTAATACGTTATAACAATAGTGTATATTGTACAATATATAAAACATATAGTAAAAATAGATAGTATTTATATGTGTTATTTTTATAAAAATAACAAAGTCGCTTTTTTTTTTTTTTATTTTTTAACAAATATACGAAACTATAAGCTAGACTTCGTATTGAAAATATAGAAAAACAGAAAAAACTTCGAGTCCTACCGGCTACGATCCGATATAATCTCCTTGACAAAGAGACATTTTACCATTTAAATTAAGAACCCTTTTTATATAGTATATTTTTTTTTTTACTATAATAAAAAAGAGATATTTTAATAAAATAATTTGTTACTACTTTATTTACAAATTAGTTCGTAATTAACATATAACTAATCAAATTGAACGACAAAATAAGTACAAAAGCTAGTTGTATATTTTTATAAATGCTAAAATATGATATAATCATAGCTTTATAGTATATATTTCAAGATATTTAGTAAACAAATATATTAGCAAACACTTTATTATTGTAGATATTGTTATTGCTTTATTTTTTTAATACATTGTGTTTGTCCTTTATTTTTTTTTTTTTTAGTGTTTTTGTTGTTTTTTTTTTCAAATAGTGTTTTTTTGCTTAAGACAAAAACTATAATTTTTTTTAACAAAAAGACTCAGCAAAAAGGACAAACACTATATTAAAGCAAAAATACCTTGTTAAATAAATATCCAAATTAATTAGCCCCATCGAGGTTCGAACTCGAATAGCGACTGTGAAAAAGTCGAATCTTAACCATTAGACCATGGGGCCTTTATTCTTTATAGTGTTTTTACTTATATTTATATATATATATATAAAAACAAAAACTAAAAAAAAAAAAATAAGCAAAAAAAACTAAGTAAATAAACTAAACATAAATCTAAGTTTGTTTTTGTAAGTTTTATATACTAAGTCTTGTACATATAAATATTATTGTATAATACACAGCATATAAAGCTTAGATATGCTTTTAAATTTGGATAGCCCAGTGCAAGTAACGCTCTTGCTTCCTTCGATTACAAAACGAGCGCATTTCTTTTATGCTAACCGGGCCTTATATAATATATGAAAAATCTATATTTCATAACAGGCATAAAAAAAAATGCACTTTTTTTGTTTATTTTAGTGATAACTAAAATATATTATTCGGTTTTTTTATAAAATACCTGTTATCTTGGTGCTATATAAAACACACAATTTATATAAAATATCTTTATTTTTGTAAAACTGTTTATATAAATATTGATATACAGACTTACATTTTATTTATAAAACTATAAATGGATAAATTTATATATAATATGACAGCCATATGTGACGAACCAGTTAAAACCATAATTAGTACTTTATATCTAAAAAAACAAAATTATTAAAATTAAAGGCCTATTTTTCTCGTTTTACGATTAAATGTATGTAGTGATCTGCTACATTGTTAAGTTGAAGTATCTTAAGGTAAGTTTCTTGCTTATATGCATTCAGCTTTTATCTTGTATCAACATAGCTTTCCTGCCATGCCCATGGTGCAAAAGGAAATCATCTATTTAGTTTATTTTTCCTTTAATCTTTCGATTAATTACTTAAGTGTAAGCAACTTTCTAGGTGATGTTAAACCACACATATAGTTTCAGTATATCTTAAAAAACTAGTGTAAACTAGCTGTTTACCTATAGAAGAATGAAACTATAAGGATTAAAAAGCTAGTATGAACTAGCTTTTTTGTTATATACATACTAGTATAAATAATATTAGATACATGGACAACAGGTAAACCAGAGGTTGATATGCCCAACTCCTTTCGTACGAAGGGCCTGTCCTTATTTTACTAAATCTCCCTCTAGAAGATAGAAACCATACTGTCTCACGACGTATTTAACCCAGCTCATGTAACTCTTTAATCGGCGAACAGCCGAACCCTTCATGACTCTTGCATTCATGTGGATGAGTCAAGCCGACATCGAGGTGCCAAACTGCGCACCCAATTTTGTACTCTCTGGCGCAATTAGCCTGTTCAAGTATGTTAAGATGAAGTAAATAATTACTCATGCTTCCACCTTTCACAAGGTGGTTCAGACTATGTATTAATCCGGTTTTTTATATTAGAAATGTGTATAAAAGCTTTCTTTTTTTATATAGTTTTTTTTATAATATTTTATAAAAAAGGAACACTATAAAATTATTAAATTATATTTGTTTTAGTTTTACTTGATTTGTAGTTAAAGTACTATACTATTTAAAGTATTTTGTACTTGTTTAAGCTTACTTGTGTTTAGTTTTTTTTGCATATACTGTTTTTTTTCATTTTTTTTTGCTTTTATTTTTAGATATACTGTTTTGCTTTATTTTGGTATTATATTATATTAATAAAAAAAATAATTAAATAAAAAAGACTAAGGAAAAAGACAAAAACAGGAAAAATACAAAAACTGCAAAAAAAACAGAAATAATAAGCTACTGCATTTTCATATATTTTATATATATATGATACATTAATTATCGACTTTTTGCCTATAAAATAATGTTATTAATTTTTTTTAATGTATTATAGTTAAAGCGTATAATATATAAAATAGTGTATAAAAATTTTTAACTATACTTAATTTTATTTAAAATAGTATAGTTAATGGGAATATGCTTAGTAATATGTAAAAGTAAAAATACATATGTTAAGCTTTTCAAAAATGTAGGTACTAAGTTACTTAGATCTTTATATTATTAAATAGTTAACTATATGCAGAAATATATAAAGATCTAGATCTTTATATATGTAAAAACATATATATATTTATAACAATATATTTGTAGAAACACAGAAATATTTACATATTACTAGAAACGCATAAATATTTATATATTATTATAAAGCACATATTTATTTATATAAAACATGTGCTATATAAATATATATAGATATATATAGGTAAAGGTACCTTTACCTAAGGTACTTAGATTTGTATAGGAAAAAAAAGGGTAAATAGTGTGTTACTTATTTTAATAATTAATATCCACTAATTCAAGTTTTAACACCAAAAGCCCCAATTCTTCTTTTAGATGTAACACAACTGTATTGTGAGTTAGCTTTAGCTTTATTTCTCAAAAATACGACAGAGGGACTTTTATTTAAAATCAATAATTCAATTTTTCTAGAATAGTCATTATCTCTTAAACTTCCTTTATTTTTAACTTTATGTATAGCTCTAGCAGCAGTATAACGTCTAGTTAATCTACCCGCACCTTTTATTCAAACACCTGCTATAGATTTGTATTTAATTTTACTTAAAACATTTTGTAGTTTAGAAGTAACAAATCTAATACCTGGTATTTTTTTAGTAGCTTTTTCACTTTTAAAAGAAGTTGTATCTAAAGGGTATGGATATACAGTGGACATTAAGTCACTTACACCAAACATAGAAAAAAGGTCTTTTTTTTCAAATAAAACTCGACTCAAGCTTATATTAGAATAATATAAAAGTATATTAAGTTCAATAGGATTTTTAACAAGACTTCTATCTGTATAAGCTTTAGGTTTTTTGGCCAACATAAGAGCTCTTTTCATTACTCTTAATAGACCTAATCTTTTTCTCAATTTAAGGGCAATCAAATCAGTATATATATCAGTATTTAAAGAAGCATACTTTAAATTTATAATATTTAATTCTATTTTTTTGTTGTATATTTTACTTAAAAATATCTTTAAATTAGGTAAATATTTATTAAATTTAAATTTGTTAACCATAAATCTAATGTAAGTGGATTTGAATAAATTATCTTTTTTTCAAAATTTAGATATATATTTGAAGTAATGTCTTTTGTAATAGCTTTTTAAAATAAAAAGCAACAATCTATCTTTTTCTCGAGCACAAGAACGTATAAAAATATTAGAGATAAATCTGCTGACAATGTAGTTAACATTAGACAAAATATAATCTAAATTACTTTTGTTATCTGCGTTAGGTATAAGGTTAAAACAAATAACAAACGGTTTAGTTTGTTTTAAAAAGTTTAGGTTATCTGCATTTGTTTTTTTGGATAACATATTTCTTAGCGATTTACCTTTTGTTTTTATAATGTAAAAGTGCAAAGACATTTTGTCACCACTTGTACTAAGAGTTTTAATAGGTCGATAATAAGGTATTTCAGCTTTATTTATATCATAAATAAATTTACTTTTTTTATTTCTTTTTCCTTTTCTTCTTCTTTTAATTGTTCTTTCTGTTTTTCTAAGAACGTTAGCCACCATTAATTTATGCAAATAATCTTTACTTGGTATATTATTTTCTTTAAAAGCGTAAAATTTAATTTTAAACATAGATAAGACATATTTTAAGAAATAGTAATAAAACAATTTACGAGCATAGGCATAACCTTTGTATTTTAAAAGTAATTTGAAAGATAAAAAGTTCATTTGACTTTTATGTTTCATACGTGAATAAGCTACTCTACGTTTAGTATATTTACTTATTTTTTTTCTTTTTACAAAAAGAGGCTCAGGTTTATGTCATCTCATCTTTTTTCTTATATATCAAGGTTTTATAGGAGGAGTTGGTCTTTTCCTGAATGAATCGTGATATCTTCTAAAATATTTGTTAGCTTTAGATCTAGTCACAAAAAAAGGATATGTTTCACCTTTATAAAGAGCAGATTTCAATGTTAAACTTAAATACGCAGCACGCTGTATTTCAGTTTTTAACGAAGCAGGACTATTCATTATTGTTTCCACAATACTTTTAGGTAACTTGTGATTTAAAATTAACTTTGTTAATTTTGTCGAAACACCAGTTTCTTGTTTACGATTTGCTCTCATAATTTCGCTGAGATTTGAGTAAAAATCCTGTAAACTTTTAGGGTAAAGGGCCTTAACTGTAGAAAAGCCAGGTAAAGCTGCAATTTGGCTATGCAGTAAAGCACGTGCCTTTATATTGTTATATGCTTTACAATATTTTATAATATTGATTTTTTGTTTAAGTGTTTTTTCTAATCTCTGTGAGCCTTCTGTTTTTTCATGTTTTCCTGTTATCAAAAACTGAGTGTTAACAGTTTCTGAAAGTTTAGAACTATCGTTTGTTTTGTCATATCTTTGAAACGCATATTTAATTATATATTTAAATATCACTTTAAAATATCTAGAATTATAAAAATCTTTTCAGACTTGAGGTTTTTTTAGTTTTAAACGCCTGGTTACTCGGTTTCTAACTAGAAACTGTTTGAACATTGTTTTATCGTTTCTTTGCTTTAAAAAATATAAAAATTGTCTGCTTTTTTCAATATAGTCTAGCTTAACTAGGTCCAGTGTCTTTTTATGTATATTGTCCAACTCTTTGGTTTTTTTCCATGCTAAATAGAGAGCAGCTCGCCTATTATGAAAAAATAGCTTTTTCAGCAGGAATTGTCTTTCTCTGTTAAAAGTGTAAACCGTAACTATGACTTTATCACTAGTTTGTTTAACTTCCGGCTTACTTGAAAATATTTTTTTAGATGTATATTTTCTACGTAAACTACGCATACGTGTCGATCGAGGCTTGTTAGTAATATGAGTTAGGTAAAAATAACTTTTAATAAAACTAGTAGTTTCAATGTCTATGCTAGGTAAATGGTTAAGAGTAACCTTATTGTAAGCATAAACACTGTTTTTTCATTCCTTAATGGCAGCTGGAAAATGTCTTCGTGCTATAAATCATCTACCTTTTATTTTTAGTGGTTCTTCTTCTTGTAGTATATCTATTGTTTTGTTTTTTTCAAAAGCTAAAGCGGCTAAATCTACAGTTTCTGCTAAAATAACCTGTGTATCTTCAATTTTTTTTGTTGGTGCATAGGTTATTTTATCTGATACTTTAGATTGTTTAACTTTACTTATATCATTTTCTCAATCTAAAACAATTTGTTTTATTCACATAAAATAATTCGAATGACAGTTAGGATTAGAAACTATCATATTTCGTAATCTTTCTATGTAGTGTTCACTTGTTTTTATTTTAGTTTTTACTCGGAAATATCTATGTCGAGTAGATCCGGGTCATAATAGATCTGTTGGTCTACTAGGGTTAGTAGGTAGAGCAGCCTTAATCTCATTATCAAAAACAGGGTCTAAAGATTTTACAGTATCCTGAGATACTACTGTTTTTTCAGTTACTTTTGTTTCATTATTTTGTTCCATAAATTGTTGTTTTTTTTTTAATAAAATTATCAGGTTTAAGTAAAATATAAATTCATTTAATCTGATTTTTGTAAACTAGTATACCGTATTTGGTATACGTTAAAGGGAAATAGCATTTTGTACACAAATATAATTTAATTTTTATAGTAAAAAAGGCTTTATTTTATTTAGTCATTTTTTACATATGTTTTTATTTAGTCTTTTTTTTTATTTTTTTTTTATAAATATCAAAAAAAAACTAAACAAAATAAAAAATATGTAAAAAAAACTTTTTTAAAGCAAGCATTTTTTTTTTAATTTTATATAACAAACATAATATAAAAAAAAAGATGGTGGGCGCTTTTTGGTATTGTATTTTTTATACTAAATACCCAGTCGTTGAACGTTCTTATCATAATTTCTATATTATATTACGTAGAAAAATAACAAGCTTCGCTTCAAATTTACTTTAATTTTTGCTTTATTTAGTCTTTTTTTATAACTAATAAAAAAGAATTAAAGAAAAAAAAAGTACTTTTTTGAAATTTACCCACTTTAATTACCAATTATTATATATAAAGTATATATAATAATGGAGGACTCATATTTAATCCCTAGCGTAGCTTTATTTCAATAATCCAAGACCTTTCCTTTATGCATCTTGTGATCATATGCCCCGCTTACGCGACTGATAGACTTGTGTGTCAAACAGTAAAGCAAGATTAAGCCATTAAACTTTGTATGTAAAAATAAACGGTTTATTTACATAAAATGTATGTAAAAAAACTAACAAAATAAAGCAAGGAATTTAAACCACTCCTTTTTTAATTATTATTGTTTTTACAACTATCTACAATATAGTTAAAATCTTACTTATATATATTTTGTTCCCCCTTAAAGAGAAGTGTTAGTGAATTAGTCTGTATTTTTTTAGTCTTTTTTTATATAAATATAAAAAAAGAATAAAAAAAACAAAAGACTATTTACAAGGTAATTAATATAATGAGATATTATGTTTTGTTAAAAGATATTAACAGAACAATGATAACTCATTGCACAAAGTGCAGTATTACTGTATTTTGGACATTCCCAGGTACTCTTTATGGGATCTGTGCCCCGCATAAACTGTCTTCTAGTCACTGTTTTCATAATGTTGATATGAATTAGCTATAATTTATTTTTATCGGCCCTGTGTATGTAAAACTTGTATGTATGCTACAGTTATAGCTATTATAGCCTACGGTCCTACTATGTAAAGCCGTACAAAAGTAATTAGGCTATTTAGTATATAACGCAAGTTTTACAACATTATGTGAGAGCGGTAAAGGTGTTTCAACTGTATCAATACGACTACCTTATGCTCTCAAACCAGATCTAGTTACACCTATATATGCATATGGAAATCACTCTCATATGCACACAGGTAGTACCTGTTGTACGTTTTTCTAGATGTATACCGCCTCACATCCAATAATTAGTAACAGTAAAGCTGCAAAGGGTCTTCTCGTCTAACTAGAGGTAAGCTGTATCTGCACAGCTATTACAATTTCACCGAGTCAATCATTGAGACAGCTGTTGTATCGTTAAATCATTCATGCAAAGACCGCATTTAACGGCCAAGGTATTCCGCTACCTTAGGACCCTCATCGGTAAGGCCGCCATTGATCGGGGTATCCTTCAAAGCCTAACTTGTATTAGTCAGTTAAGCAAATCCGTTAACCAGCCGATATAGGGCAGATATAACACTCAATACTTTGACTTAAGTCTTATGCAAAGTGCTTTGTTTTAATTAAACAGTCGGACAACACTATTCTATGCCTCCTTGTTTCTAATCGATATTACACGATAGAAATGGCCCTGCTTATCCCGAAGTTACGCTAGTTAATTTGCCGAGTTCCTTAATGATTGATAACTCGTACGCCTTCGTATTCTCTACTTGTTTACTTCTTAGTATTCTAGGTACGGTATTATAAATAATGCCTATTAGTATAACATATGTTATTTTGTGTTACACATATTATAGCTAATAATAATATTTCTATATATTGTTTTCCAGTACACTCTTCACTTTATTTAACAAATCCATGATTGGCTCTAATCCCGTGTATCTACTTTTTTCGCTTTCAGATATCATATGTTTAAATCTTTTGAAGGATTTTCACACTTTTTTCTTTTTTTTTTGACACAGGTCGGTTATTTATTTGTTAATTAAGAGGTCGTTTATATAAAATAGTTTAACTCATCGTTCTATCCTTTGGAATATTGAACTAAGAGGCCGTTACTTATAAACCCATAAACTTAAGGCGGACTATGTCTCCATACCCATACCTCAGATTCTGTTGCCAGATCCTGGTATCTGGGTTTTTGCGGGACGTGTCTTTTGGTTACTCATGTCAGCATTATCTCTTGGGTTATTATAATGTTAATAAAACTCAATAACAAAGTTGTTAATAAAACTTAATAACAAAGTTATTAAGTTTTATGTAGGTGGACCTTCTTTAACAAGAAAGTTTCTGAAATTTACCCAATGTTCCGCTACCCCAAAAATTCGTATTTTTACGTAGATATACGATGTTTTGGACAAGGTTTCGGTATATTATTTAGATCCGTTATATTTTCGGTGCGAATACATACAGTTTATTTCACCTCCTGTATTAATAATATAATAAACAGGTAGACCAGTGCTCTATTACGAGATCTTCAAAAAATGACCGCTTCTAAGCCTATTCCCTGGTTGTATAATATATGAACTACCTTTATTTCACTTAATAATAATTTTGGAACCTTATTAACTCTTGTTCTGGGCTGTTTCCCTTTAGACATACTACCTTATCATACTATGTCTGATTATTCAATAACTATCATTGCCATTTCGATCACGTCTCTTCCCCGATAAAACCTTCCGGTCCCCCGATGTATAAAAAACGAAAAAACTTTCGTTTTAATCAAATAAACGATTATGTACCTGCGATGATATTATACGACTATAGTTATAAAGTCTATAACTATAATTTAATTGAATTACCTACTTAGATAGGTTTCGCGGAAAACCAGCTATCCTAGTCAGAGTTGTCTTTCACCAACTTACCACAATTCTTCGGATATCTATACAACGATAAACCGTTCGGACTTTTATAATCCTGACCATGGTAAGATCACTAGGCTTCGGGTCTAATTTTAGATACTAATTCATTACTTTCATAATTGGTTTATCTAGGCAAAAAAAATTTTTTTTAATGCTTGCATCTAATATTAACTTGCTGACCCATTATGCAAAAGGTACGCTCTTGTTATTTTCAAGTATCACTCGAGCTGCTTATAGGATTACTCTTTCAATAATTTCCCTGTCGGTACTACCTCTATCACTTATATACCATATTTAGCCTTAGAGGAAGGTTCCCCTATATTCAAACAGATTCACAATCCATTTTAATTAAAATTGTACATTTTATTAAAAAAAGGCTTTTCCACTTTAGTTCTCACTAATCGCGGAATCTCGGTTGATTTATGTTTTCTAAAGTTAATTAGATATTTCAATTCACTTCGTTTATTATTAAATTTCTTTTAGACTTTAATGTGTCTATATGTAAGCAAAAAAAGACAAATGCTTCCATATAGTCGCTGTAATCTTTCCCTAGTTTATTTTATTAAAATTCAACTAAAAGGAACAGATTAAGAGATTATTTTTATACACCAGTTCAATCTTTATGTATATAGCTACCATATTCAGAATAATTCCTTTTACATACTTTCTATTACTTAACAGCAATAAATTAGTACACTCCATATGCCGTTAATCCTAGATCATTTCGCTTAAGATAAAAAAAACTGTAAGAAAAACAGTTTATTATACAAATAAGGTTAAAAACCTAACATATTTTAATTTTACAAAAAGTGATAAAAAAGAAAAAAAAAGCTAAATATCTACTGATATAAATATCAGACTATTAAAAACAGGCATTTTGTAATGCTATCATTTGTTATACAAATAGTAAAGCTTATCCTAATAACTATATATATATTTATTTTAGTAAATATATAGATATCTTTAATATAAACTATACATAGAAAAAATAAGTAAAGTAAAGCGATATTTTCGAAACAAAGACAGTGGAGCTAATATAAATAATAAGGGATAGCGCATCTTTAAAAGGCAAGTATAGGTTAACCCTCGTTATATGGAGATATTGTGTATAATACACAATATCTCAGATTTATTGGTACGCTGTACAAATAACATAGTGTATTACATAAATAACGTTTTTCATATCAGTGAAAACCAAATCACTAGGATACTACAATACTAAATTATTATTTTATATAAATATTTCTATAAAAATATAACTCATATAAAGGGTAAAACATTATATTAAAACTCTATAGTATTTTTGCTATATTTGTTTTGTGTTATTGCAATAACACAAAAAAAGCAAAAATAACAAAGCAAAAATAACAAAGAAAAAAAAAGTAAAAACTTAAAAAGTATAGCGTACTATATTGTTATTAAATATAAAAACAAAATATAACAACTTTTTTTCTAGAATATTGTTATCTTAGTGTATTCGGATCATTACGATTCGAACGTAATTAGTCCTCAACCCAAATGAGGTGCCTAACCAACCCGGCCCTGATCCGTTTTAATTATATATATATTTAGTAAATAAATTATAAAATGTAGTTAACTTTATAAAAAAAATTATTTTTACAGTCTCTTGTTATTTTTAAATAACAAAAAAATTTATATTGATATTATTCTATTATAGTTTTATTTTTTTTATAGAACCGGAAAATATACTGTTATGTAAATACATTGTTGTAAGCATATAGTTATACAAACATATATTTTATAAAAAAAGAAAAGCAAAAAATCATCTAAAAACAGAGAATATCCGATTCGAACGGATGCAGTTTATTTAAACTAAACAAGTTTCAAGCTTGCCGCCATAGACCACTCGGCCAATTCTCTTTATGTATTTTAAATATATAGTTATTTTTGCTTATTGTTTTTGCTTTAAATAATTAAAGCAAAATACTATTAAAAAAGACTAAAACAGGAAAATAAAAGCAGCAAAAAGACTAAATATATTTATTTTTTTTTAATTAAATATATATTTATTTTTAATCAATTTTTATAATGTACAATGTTTACCCAGTAAACTCTAGTAAAAACAATAGGCTAAAATATAGCGTAAAAGGTAATTGTTATGCACCTTTTTCATAAAGTAATAATATAGTAAAAATATAGTAAAAATATATTTAGTATTAATACTTTATCTATTTGTACAAATATATATTATATTTTAGCCTTTATACTTTATTATATAATATGTACAACATATTATATAATAAAGTATATTAAATATTAGCCATAAAACATATAATTGTTTAATTAAACGTTAAAGGTTTCATTTTACAGAAAAACCATATGCTACTACTTATATACAAATTAAAATATAAATACACATATTATTTAACTATTTTATTAAAATTAAATATATTATATATACATATATTTAATATTTGATTCCTTCAAGACTCGAACTTGAATAACATCCTTATCAAGAACGCACTTTACCAGTTAAGTTAAAGAACCTTTGTACTAAATTGAATCAGCATATACCTATAAAATTTTATAATTATTGCCCCTTATGTTATAATATTATATTTATGGTACCATTACTTTTACATTAGTTACAGATTTATAAATTTTGTTATAGTTACATTATATTTTAGGGCAGATACTGTACCTAAATAAGGTTATATATATTAATATATGTAAGCTTTTTAGTAAAAAGCTTTACATATATCTAGCCCTTTAAAGTTACGTATATCATGATATAGTATTTACTATATTTTTGTATATATATATAATAATGTGTATCTAAAATACCAGCCCTTTTGTGTACATATATAATACTATATAGGTTTATAAATATAAGCTGCTGTATCTTTGTTGCTGCTTATATATTTATGTAAGTTTAAATCCCTGTATATTTTTAAAAGTATAGCATAACAACCTTAATATACCTTTTATAACTTAAAAATATACATACTTTGTTTACTAGTTGTCCCAGAAAAAAATACAATATTTTAGCGAAACTACCTTTTTATAATACTGTTTTGTAAAAGATATATCCTGTTGTAAAAACAATAATATATAAGTTACCTGCTTTTTTTTTTGGTTGCAACATCCATAACACATTATTGGAAAAAAGCTCGTTTTTAAAAATCTATGTTACACCGACTATAAAAAAAAAATAGATTTATTAAAAATAATTTTACTTTTATTTTTACTTTTATTAATTTTATTATTAATATTATATAAATTAAAGCAAAAATATATTATTTTTTTATGTTTTTGCTTAAAAAAAAGCATAAACAATATAAAAAAAAGAAAAAAAAACACTATAGTCTTTATATATATATAGATAAAAAAGACCATATAAAAAAAGACCAACGGAAAAGAGATGACTCGAACATCCAAGTGCAAAAACACAATATTTAGCAAATATCTTACCCTACCATTGGTGACTTTTCCTTTTAGTAATATGTTATATCATTTAGTTTCTCTTTTTTAAAAAATAGCAGCGCAAAAATAGCACAGTATTTGTATTTGTCTTATATATATAGTTAATGAAATTTTCTTTTTATTTTATATTTATGGTTAACTATTACTTATACCATATAAGTATGTATCTATGTAATTTTTAATATCAATAGGAATAGGCGCGTACTTAATTTTTTTAGCGTTCTTTTTTTTATATGTTCTTTTTGCGATTTTTTTTATATTTGTATAAAAAAAAGAACAGAAAAAAGGCGATAAAAAATACTATATAAAAAGACATTTGAAAAAACAGCAAAAAAATAAAAGTATGCACTATATAAATGTACAAAAAAAAGTATATAATACTAAAAGCAAATAAGTGAATATTACTAAAAGCAAATAAAAAAAACTATATACTGTATAATAATAACTATACTACATAATATATACTGATATATACTAATATATAGAACATACGTTTTATTTAAACTATAAAATATTTTTTATAAATACTTATATTTTATAAAAAATAGTCTATAGTTTATGTTTTATAGTTTATAGTATATATTTTATAGTTTATATTTTATAATTTATTGTCTATAATTTTTGCTATATCACTTATATTTTACTGTAAAAAAAGCTGTTTATATTAAAAAGTATATAAAAACAATATACTAAAAAACTTAGCTTATAATTAATATAAGCTTTTATTAAATTTAATAAATATATTAAATTTATTTTTATAAAAGCAGGACAAAAACAAACAAATTACATATAAAAAATATAAACCAATAAAACACTTATATAGTTATTAATTTAAGACCTATGGGGTTCGAACCCATATCTTTATGATTAAAAGCCATATATTTTACCAATTAAATCAAGGTCTCTTTCCTATAAAAACATATATTTTATGCACTAAAGTTATTTACATATTTGTGTACATTAAAAAAAGGTACAAAGTTGTTTACACTGTTTTGTACATTTATTTAAATAGTGCCATTTTAAATTTTACTTGTTTTACGGCCAGTCGAATTCGAATCGACACACATCGTTTGGAAGACGAACGGTCTACCATTAACCTATGGCCGTTTTGTTGTTTCATTTACATAAAACATAATGCTATAGGTAACTTCATCTATATTATATACGATTAATTTATATCAAATGGTTATTTTTAGTCTTTATCTAGTTTTTTTTATTTTTTATATGGTGTTCTTTTATATGGTATTTTTACCTTTACTATTTGCAAAAATTGAGTCTTTTTTATAAAAAAAATATACTTAATAACAGCAAAAACACTAAGTAAGCAAAAACAACGGGAAAAACACTATACATTTAATAAAAAAAAAAGATTTAAAGCAAAAATAATACTAGCTTTTTTTTAACTAAAAATATAAAAACTAGATAAATAAAAATACATTTGTAAAATATAATTAAATAATTAGATACTAAAGGTAATATAAATATATTACCGTTTTATAAAATATATGTATTTAATCTCTCATATAGAATTACTATAGTAATAGCTTGCTTTTGTTTAGTCTTTTTGCTTATTTTCTTTTGCTTTAATAAATTAATAAAAAAAGACTAAGCAAAAAGAATTAAAGCAAAACACTATAAAATACAAGTCTTATAAAAATCAATTAATAACTTCTATTTAGTAAATATAAATACGTTTTTTTTAGTAGATATTGATAGGTTAAACTCTAGTAAATAGGAGAATTGTATATTAAAGTTGAAACAGAATAGTGTAATCCTTGCAAGATAGGGGCAGGGTATATACCTAAAGCTACCGTGAATATAACTAAAACAATAATAATAGAAAATTCTCGTTTAGTTAAGTCAGGCATATTGATTAACAAATATTTAGAATATGACCCTCCAAAAGCTATTCTATTATACATAAACATAGTATAAGCTGCACTTAGTACAATAGAACTGCTACTTAATACACCTAGCAATGGTATTTTTTCAAAAATACCATACAATGACATAAATTCTCCTACAAAATTTAAAGTAAGAGGCACTCCACAATTTCCTAATGATAAAATAAAAAATAGAATGGAGAATAGAGGCATTAGCTGTGCCATACCTCTATAATATGTAATCAATCTAGTGTGAGTCCTATCATATAAGACTCCTCCTGCACAGATGAATAGACCAGATGATACAAAACCATGTGCTAAACCTAGTACGATTCCACCTTCTATCCCTTGTATTGTGTTACTAAACACACCTAAAAGATAAACAGCGGCATGACAAACAGATGAATAAGCAATAAGCTCTTTAATATCCACTGTTCTAAGAGTACTTATGCTTGCATACAATATAGTAATCACCCCTATGAGATATACTATAAAAGTATATTCGATGGAAGCCTTTGGCAATATAGGCAAAAATAAGTCTCAGTATACCATATAAACTTAATTTTAAAACTATCTTTTTTATTAAATTTATATGTAAGCTAAGTTACTTATATATGTTATGTTATGCTATGTTATATCTTTCGTAAAAAAGTGCATATGAGAACACATAGTGTATATAAATATAAAATCTACTATTTTCACAGTAGTTTGGATTAATTCTTAATAATTTTACCTTATATCATATAAAAACAATAAACAGAAATAGTAAACACGAGAAACTAATAGAAAGCCAAAAGATATAACAAAAAAATAACTAGTAAAAAAACAAAAGTGGGATTATACAAACAATATCTATGTAAAACCTTTAAATTATCATTTTTTTACGTTATCTAGATGTTTTGCTTTTAAAAATCACAAGCTATTTTCCAATAACTAAAATCAAAAAATATGTGAAAGGCATCTTATTTATTTAGTTTTTCCATTTATATTACGTCTTTGCATGTCTCTTATTAATTGGCTAGCTAGTTCGTCTGCAGCTTCCCTTTGATTATCATCTCTCAATTCGGTAATTCTATGCATGTTTCTACATAAGTCGGATCTAAATTTTAGTTGCGTACTGTCGTAATCATAGCCTAAGCGATTAACAATTCTCGTATTACGTTGTATACTAGCACATGAGTGTCTTTACTCAGGGCTTACGTTATAGTCTCCGGCTTTAACAAAGTTCTTTTGTTCAGTCGTTAGGTCCGGACGAGGACTAAACGAGGGCCTACCTTCGGAGGTTTCTTCATCAGGTACATTTATACAAGCATCGAAAGTTTCTTCATAGGTTTCTTTTCTACTAGAACTAGAAGTTCCATTATCATTGGAACCGAAACCGCAGTGTACTATGTCCGAATTATCAGAAACTGAGTAAATACAAAATGGAATACCTAAAACTAAAGCAAATTGTTCCACATGGTTTGATAAACCTAAATGCGGTACAATAATATGAACCAATAGTATAGAAAAAGAAATTGCTATAATTATGGCGTGCATAACTTTGTTTCAATTTACTCCATTTTTATAGGTATATATTGAATCTTTAAGACCATGACACTCTCTAGTTAGAGTTACCATGCCACATGTTAACGTCGAAAAAATAACTTTCAACCTTGATGATTCTAACAATATAGCCGACTGCTTCAAAAATAAACCAATAGTTATAAAAATTAATAGAGATAACCCTATTAAAACAAATTTATTTCCGATAATCTTATTGTTATCAGTTATTTTAACTATCTACTTTTTTAAGTAAAGTTTTATTCTACTAGGTAATAAACTAGATGTTTTCTTTACAATGTTTTGTTTATTAATAAAGTTATCATAGCTATTTTCTTTAGTTTCAAACTTAAGAGCACCTATACCTAACTCATATACGAAACCAATAGTAATAAGTGAAGCAAAAATAATAAGAATTGTTAGACCATAAATTTCGTTTGCATCCATAGAAGTAGAAAATGGGTAAGTAAGAACTATTTCCAAATCAAGAACTAAAAATAAAAGACCATGTATAAAAAAGGAAATGCTAAACTCCGTTCGACTTTGAGATAAAAAAGAATGATATCCACATTCGAACGGTGTTTTTTTCTCTTTGTTTGGTTTGTGCGGAGCCAGAATAAAATTAACAGCAAGTAAAATAACACTAAGTATAGGGATAAATATAAAAAAAAAATTTGTAGAAGACATTTAATTGTTAAATAATGTTAAGGCCATAATCGTGGCCATGTCTAAGATTTCATCGGGTATACCCATAAAGGTTAATAACCCTAAAGTTAAAACAGAAATGATCAAGGTAATTGACCCTGACAGCTGTATATTATCACTATTAATATAGATGACTTTTTGAATATTTTCATTGTAGACTTGTGCTTTAAACATAGTGTCCTGTAAGTCAGGGTTAGATATATAATTTGTTTTATTGAAGTACATTTCTTTAACCACAGCTAGATAGTAATATGCACTAATGGCACTAGCAACAATAGCTATAAGCACCATAAAGTAATAACCTTTGTCTAGAGCAGAACTTAAAACCATCTGTTTAGCAAAAAAACCAGCCAATGGTGGAATACCTACAAATGAAAATAGGGTTATAGCCATACTAAGAGCTAAGTATGGATTTATGTAAAAATAACCTTTAATTTGACTTATTAATCATATCGGAGAATAATAAGAAGGAGTTTTTTCAAAATTATCTTGAGAGTTTATTTCATCCATTTTCTCTGAGTCGCTATCAATATATTTGTATAAAGCATAGCCGATTGCTATTAATATCATAAATACATTTACATTAGTAATAGAATATTGTATTAAATAGAATATAAAAGATTGCACAGACTCTATACTATTAATAGATAGAGCCAAAAGGATAAAACCAATATGTGATATAGTACTATAGGCGAATAGTCTTTTTATCCTGATTTGAGTTAAACCTAATACTGCACCTACTATTAAAGATAAAAAACTGCTAACAAGTAAGCTAGACGTTCATGTAAAACTATACATAATATCTGCAGTATCTATCGTGTCGTATCATGATATCAACATATTACTAGTATAATGTACTAATTCCAACAGTAATACTAATATGGAGATTTTTGCAAAAGTTGACACAAATGCTGTAACTACAGTAGGTATTGCATCATACACATCTGGACTCCAGGAATGGAAAGGAGCTGCGCTAATCTTGAATAAAAGACCCACTGACATTACGATAAGAGAAAAGTTTAAATAGTTAGATTGATACAAGCCACTTAGAGAATCCACCACAGTTTTCTCTAAAGGTTCGGCTATGCTTAATAAACTTACTTTTTCTATGTTGGCTACCGTTATATTGTTCATAACATATATACCGTCTAAGCCGGTATTACCTGAATTTCCATAAAGTAGAGCTGAAGCTAATAATATAAAACAGCTACTCAGCCCACCCAGCAAGAAATAAGTAAGACCCCCGCGAGTCGCACTTTCCGAGTTTTTATATAGAACACACAAAATATACAAAGCGTAACTTTGTAACTCTAAAGCTAAAAACAGCGTTATCAAATCACAACTGGACATAAGTAATAAGCCACCCATCAAAGCGAAAAGTATTATAAGAGCATATTCTCTTATTGTGTATTGTTCGGACATTTTGTTTAATATAAAATTATTATAATATTTCAACTTAAAAAAAATATTTTGTCATATAGAACTGTAGTATTCTGTAATTACTTTTCGGGGGTAAAAGGCATTCAATACCAGAATAGTCGCAGTTATGACAACAACAAAGGCATGAAAGATATGACTTACTGCTGTGCTTTGCAGTAGCCCGGAGAATACTCCAATACCTTTGCTGTAAAAATCCAAATAAGAACTAGATATAGCTAGAATAAGACAACCAATTGACACCAGTATACTTATTCTAGAGTATACTATAAATCTGTCTCCCCCGCCGGAGGGGGCATTTGAGAATAACATAAATACACTAGATACAAACAACATATTAAAAAGTCAAGTATTTTGTAAAACAATTGCCTGTAACATAGAGGGGTTTACCCCTCTAATATCTGAGAAACGAATCGAACGTTCACGATAATTAATCAATAAATCTTAAGTTTATCCTGTCTACCAATTCCAGCACTCAGACTGTTAAACCATAAGGCATACTACATATTTTAATAGTGTTTTATACAACAGTAACATAACATAGTTATGCAACTATAAACGATTTTACAATAAACTAGTAAAACTATGCTTTTACTAGTAATAAATCGTTTTGCTTCTAAAATAGGTAGTTCTTTTTTATTATTTTTGCTTAGTGTTTTTGCTTATTTGCTTTTTTAGTGCTTTTCCTGTTATTTTTATATATTGTTATTCCTGTTTTTGTATTTTTATAAAGTGTTTTGCTTTAATTGTTTTGCTTTAGTGTTTTGCTTTAATTCTTTTTGCTTAGTGTTTTGCTTTAATTATTTTTGCTTATAAAATCATATTTTTTTAAAATGTAGTGGTACCAGCCTTGTATATGATATACTACAGGATATAAAATAATATAGAAGATAATATTGTTTTTTAAAAATACTATAATACTAAAATATAAAGTAATAAACTTCAAATTTTACCAAAAAAAGATATTCCCTTTTTATGCGTCTTAAACATATTCAACTTATATATTATATATTGTAAATATATACCTAGTCAAATAAAAACTAGGTTTTTGTCTAGTGTAATATATTTTGTTATGCCTATTATTTTATTTTATTTAATAGTATAATAAAAGCTATTACAACTAAAAAATAATTATTTCCTGAAAATTACTGCTATTTATATAGCCTATCTAATAAATAGAATATTTAAGTTACGCTATACTATATAGTGGCTTTCTATAAATAAAACGAAAAGATAAGTATAACAGTAAAAGCATAAAATTTAGTTTTAATATTTAAATAAAAAATTATACGCATAAAATTATACATAAATACATTAAAACTTTATATGGAATTGTACCCTCAGAGACAAAAATAAATAGGCTACACCTATTTATTTTTGTCTCTGATCCCACCACTACAAACATCAACCTTTTATTTTTTTAGTCTTTTTTTATATAAAACACATAGATTGTATTAATAGTTAAGATACCCGCCCGAGAAAAACTCTAGACCATATAGCTCTTTTCCTGTAAATATTTGTATTCGTTTTGTACCCTCAGAAACATACATATTTAGTTTGTAGCTGACCCCTCAGAAACAAATATAAATAGTTTGTAGCTGAACCCTCCCCTCCTCCTTTCCATTAGATTTTTTACAGTCTATTGATTGTTTTAAAAAGCTTGGTACACACCCCTTTTATTTTGATCAAAACCCTATAATTATTAATCATATTATAATGTTTAAAAACAATCATGTAGCAGTTACGCAAATGATTGATCCAAAACTACTTACTAGGTTTCACCCAGCAAAACCATCAGGGTAATCGCTAATTCTTCTAGCTATTCCTTGTAAACCTAAGAAATGCTGTATGCTGTGGGAAGAATGTAACATTAACGCCGATGAACATAACTCAGAAATGAGCTTTAGCCGATAATTCGTTATAGTTTAAACCTACTATTTTAGGTATTCAAAAGTATCATGGTTTATGTAAATCAAACATTCCGCTCTTACTTCGCATAGTTAACTAAGTTATTTTTTTTTTTATTTGTTAAATAATATTTTTATTATTTTTTTTGTTTTATCTTTTACTGTTTTTATATAAGCCGATTGTTTTTTGTTTTTGTTTTCCCTGTATTGTGTAAGTTCTTGTGGACTCATTTTAGCTAATCGGGCTTTTTCTGAAGCCCTGTTTTTTTCATTTTTGTTTTCCATACTATTGATTTAGTTTTATAAATACATTATGATTTATAAAACTAAATCGCCTAAAATAAGTACTATTTTTTAGCGTAAAAGCCGATAAACACTCTAGTTCTAACTTATTTTATTTATTTAATTTTGTTTTTTTTACGCATATAACAGATGTTATATACCACTAGTAACATGCTTAAATGTTATATAATATACTTGATATTCGAGAAACGCTTTGAACGTTTACGATATTTAATCTATAAATTTTGAGTTTACCCTGTCTACCAGTTCCAGCACTCGAATATTCTACCACATATTGTTTAGTGCGTTTACTCAAACAAATGTGGGAATAGTATACTATTATACTTAAAACTTATAACTATACTTAGTTATAATATAAATAGAGTAAAATTTTAGGAACCTCAGTAGTATATAGATATGAACAAGAATATTCATACTACATCCACAAAGTGTCAGTATAAAATACCGGACTCGAGACCTAGATGGTGATTTTCTGTCAAATGGTAAGCCAATGTACGTCATAGACCAACCATTAAAAAGGCTGTACCAATAAGTACGTGTAGACCATGGAAACCAGTAGCAAAATAGAAACAAGAACCAAAAGTTCCATCACTTATGCTAAAAAAAGAAACAGAATACTCAACACCCTGGAAAAAAGTGAAAATAACAGCTAAGATACAAGTGTAAACAAGACCATTCAATGTTTTTTCTCTATTACCTTCAATTAAAGAGTGGTGGGCGTAAGTTACAGTGAATCCTGAAGATAGAAGTATCACAGTATTTATCAAAGGTAATTCAAAAGGGTTTATTGCTTCAATACCCGTAGGAGGTCAATGTGCCCCCAATTCAACTGTGGGGCTTAAAGCACTATGAAAATAGGCTCAAAAGATAGCCAAAAAAAATAAGGCTTCACTTATTATAAATAACCCTACACCCATATTTATTCCTCTTTGTACAGCTAGTGTATGATTTCCCAAGTATGTTCCTTCTGATATTACATCTCTTCATCACAAACTCATACAGATTACTACACAAAATAAAGCTGCAAATAAAAAATAAGCAGATTCTTTAAAACCATGTAATGTTAAAACACCTGAACAAGTAAGGGCTAATAGAGCCATAGAAGTATCCAGAGGTCAAGGAGAAGGAGATACTAAATGGAAAGGATGAGCTTGAAAATCAGCTCTTCTACTAATAGACATTGTACTAGATTGCAGAGGCAGACTTACAAATGAATGTACTGCGGGTGGTGTTGCTATACCTCACTCTATAGAGTCATACGCTCTATTTAATTGAGTTTGTAGACTGTCAAAGAAAAATTCTTCTGTACTTCCTTTCATTCTAGATACTACTGTTCCGTATACTAATTGGTTGTATATAATGTTTAAAAACAATCATGTAGCAATTACGCTAATGATTGATCCAAAACTACTTACTAGGTTTCACCCAGCAAATCCATCAGGGTAATCGCTAATTCTTCTTGGCATTCCTTGTAAACCTAAGAAATGCTGTGGGAAGAATGTAACATTAACACCGATGAACATAACTCAGAAATGAGCTTTAGCCGATAATTCGTTATAGTTTAAACCTACTATTTTAGGTATTCAAAAGTATCATGCACTAAATAGGGCAAATACTGCTCCCATACTTAATACGTAGTGGAAATGCTAACTAACATGTTTTACCTTATTTGCTGTAACCTTTGCCCCCCCTATTATATATTGAATCTCATGTTCAGTTTTAGGGGCTTTTCTATAGTCTTTTTTTACTTTTTTTTATTATTTTAGTTTTTTTATAGTCTTTTTTTTTATTTTTTTTTTTTATATTTATATAAAAAAAGACTAAATAAAAAAAAAAAATAAAGCAAAACACTATATTTAAAAATACAAGATATGTAGTTACAACAAGTAGAAAGAAATATATCATACTAAATACAAATAAAAAGGGATATCCTTGTTTATGTATTTATAGCAGTCATATTATTGACACTTAAATTCTATCGCATTTTTTGCGATAGAATTCTAAAACATTTTTTGTTGATTGGACTATATCTTTACCAGTAATGTGTATACTAAATAAAATACAATTATTTTGACAACTTACACACAAAAGGCACTTTGTATCATAAAGGATTATCATATTTAATTCAGTTTATTATAAAGTCTGAATATATTTTATATTCAGTACTGTTTATAGGTGATGATTTAAATTTTCTAATCTCTATAAAGGACTTAATTTTAGTAACTCTATAGAATTTCATGTCACAATATAATCTGTTGTGCTTAAAATAATCATATATAAAAGGCATACTATTAACATTTTGAAATTTAAAGGCTTTTGAGGAAAATTTTTTAGAAAAACCTTTTTTAGAAGATTTATTTCTATTTATTATAAAGGGTTTACAAAAAGGAATAGTGTTATCAAAATTTAACTTAGAAGCATAGCTATTATTTTTAACCTCTAAGTTACATTCTATTCTATTACTTGCATAGTTAAACACTATAGATCCATCAGTATCTATTAACCCTGCATAGTAGGGATCGTATAACCCAATATTGTAATTGGCTTCTCTATATTCTATGTTGTATAAAAAACAAGCTTCTTTAAAGCTATCAACTTTAAGCCTTATTAGGCCATTTATATTATTAATTATATAAGTCATTTCTTTTCGAGTAGAAACTATGTATATGGAATAAGGCTTGTGTTTATCCGCTTTAATTCTACCTATATGTAAATAATCTTGTATACGAGTTAATATTCTGATATCTCTATTGTGTAATTTAATTCTAATTTGTTTAACAACCCTTTTTTTTGGTGAAAGGCGTAGTTCTAATATCAAAATTACCATCTCCATCTATAACACCCGCAAATCAATTTCAAAATTTATAACCTTCAATATCTGGTAACTGACGTGTAGTCTCTGAGAATCCTTTACAGTTTTCTGCTGATTGCATATTCATAAGTGTATCACTTATTGTTATTTCGTTATTTTGACTATTCAAAATGCAAGATGCACTACTAACATCTAGTTTGTAAAGATAAAACGTATTAATGAATAGTAAACAAAAAACAAGTAATATGTGTTCCAGCATATAGTCAGTTGCAAAATAATTGTTATTAGAAGGTCAATTATTCAGGCCCACTTGAGCAACTACGTAGTAAGTGTCATGGAATGCAATATCTAATGAAGCGTTCGCTAAAATCACTCCACTTAAACCCCCTATTGTGAACATGAATACAAACCCTAATGCATATAGCATTGCAGGTGTTAATTTCACTAATCCACCATAACATGTTGCTAATCAACTGAATATTTTTATTCCAGTCGGTACAGCAATTATTAAAGTAGCTGCTGTGAAATAAGCTCTTGTCAAAAGCTAATTTTTGGACAGTATCTTAATTTCATCAGTTTTTTTTAGTCTGATGAAATTTCTTGCGTGCTTGTCTCTGAGGATCCTTTAGTTTTAATACTTATAATTTCTTTTACTCCTTTTGATTCTAGATGTTTTCCTTGTGTAATCATAATATAAACTTTTCTAATTTTAAGATAGCTTTTGTATTTATCAGCAAACAAATTAAATTTATCAAAATAACATATGAGTGCATATGCAGTTTTATAGCCACTGCTTTTATAACAAGATATCCCTGTACTGTATTTAGATACATTACCCATATTTAATTTATTATATAAAAGTTTTAATGGTATGTCATCATTTTGCTTTAGGGAATATTCTAACCTTACACTATAGCCAGTAGCATGTGTTTTACTTTTTACAACACTTATGTGAAAACAGCCGTCTGCTTGAGTAAAACCAGCTAATCAATAGTTATCTAGCCTTAGTTTATATGAAGGAGGTAATATATTAATATTAAAGTCTTTAGCATAGTTATGATTAACAAGCTGCTGATATTTATATTTACTTAGTAATTTACCATTAATAGCTGATAATATAATGGTTAAACCTTTCATATTTCTACAAATATATCTTACTGCTTTTTTATCTTTAATTTTATATACATTTCCATATCCTATTCTTTTTTTTAATAGATAAGCCAGTGTAACATCTTTTATAGAAAATGAAATATGTATTGTTTTTTTACCAAACCAGCCATCTCCTTCTATTAACCCAGCTAAAAAATAACCAAATTCGTCTTGGTTAAGTTGAGTTTTATGATGAGTGACAATTTCAGAAATTTTACCTAGAGAATAATAATTATTATAAGTATTACTAGTAACTGCCGTAGCTTTTGCACTAAAACTAATGTTTCCTGCTGATTGTCCTTTCAGATAAAACTGAAATAAATAGATTGTTCCGAGCGCTATCAGATAACAAAAATATATATCATATGCGAGTGGACTACTTATATAGGAGTTTCCAGCATATAGCAAGATTTTTACCGTGAACACAAGGTTTATTACCCTATCCACGTCTAGTCCCACACTGTACATGTGGTGGCTTCAAACTACGAAACCTAATACTCCAATTGACATCATAGCGTATACCATACCTAAATACTTTTCAATGAAACCTAATATTATAAATATAACACAGGTCTTGAAAATGGACCATCTCTTTGTCAACAATTTATTTATCTTTAAATACTACATTGTCCCACTTAGTTTTATAATTTTTCCATGCTTTACCTAACACAGACTCTGCCCCTGCAATATGTGCGTGTAGTTGTCTTAACTCATAAAACTTTTCAACCATATTTAATCTACTTTGTTTTTCGGATCTAGAAGGATTAACTTTAAAATAGTTGTTAGTCAAAAAAATAATTTCATCTTTTCTGAAACAAGTTCATTTAAATGCCCCTTGTTTAACCATAGGGTATATTTGACCTCCATATAAGCTAACCAGCCTGTCTAATAAAAATCTATTTTTTTGAGTAGCAGTAATGAATAGTTGACCTGAACTTTCGTTCATATATATACTACCATCTGCGTCAAAAAATCCAGCTAACCATCCGTCGTTCCGTCGTAATAAGTCAGAGGCTTACTATCTTTAAGATCTATATTATATTTAAGACATATTTTGCCTAATTGTATAATTCTTATAGGATTACGTAATAACCCGTTGACACCATTTACTAAATCAATAAGCCCTGTTTTATGGTGTAATCTATACCTCAAGTGATTATCACCTGCCCGGAGTTTTACTGAACCTCCGTATTTTTGTTTAACTTGATATAAACAATGTTTGTCTCTTAGTTCCATGACTATTTCTAAAGAGCCATAGCCTTTTTAGATAATTGGAAACAGCCGTCTCCATCTATTAAGCCAGCCAACCATTCATTGAATTTGTCTTTGGTGGCAGGTTTAGCGGTTGAATAGTAGGATACATTTTAAATATGTTGGTTTAAAAAGTGAAATAAGGGACCTACTTATATTGGATGGAAAAAATAAAGGTTGTTGTGTAAAATAATGTGCTAATTTACCTAAAGATGTTGACAACAAACATATGGCCTCTGAAATTCCTACTCACATGCTTAATCAAAAATCAAGATCGATTTTCGACTTGAAGTTTTCACTTCGTGCTTTGGTTATCTGCGGATTACTCAATATTAATAAATTATCCTTACTAGAAAGGAATACAATGTATTCTTACATCCTTAGTATTTAATAATAGCGTTGCTTTATAGTCTAAATGCATCGATAAATCGACGCAAAAACAGTATAAACTGTAGAGCTTCCTGCATATAGTTTGTTGCGTTAATTGAAAATTTCAATTAAAGAGCCATTTTGACCGAATACTGCTTTGTTAGAGCTAGCTGATATAGTAGTACTTATGATACCAAAACCTGGAATAATTAATATGTAACAATAAATTGATTAAAGGAATAGCTGTGTATCTAACACAGAGTTGTCTCATTAATACTCAAAAACTTTTATATTTTTGTTTGGACTTTATCTTGAATTGTAGTATCTTCTTGATGACGGTTTATTAAAGATTTAATTTATTAGTATCTTAGATAGCCCTTATCTGTTAAGTGTTGTTTATCTTGTATTAATCTATACACCTTTCTTCATCTTAAATAGCTTATATGCTTTCTAGATTGAAGATGATAAACATCGAAATAATTTATAACCCTTTTAGCTGAACCAAAACTAGTAGAACCGTAATAATAGGTATTTTGAGACATCCTATAGCCAACGTTTCCCCCCTAAGTGTTTTTTTATCATATTTAACAAAAAAACCCTTTTCTGATCTATTTGAAAGTTTAATCTTATTTCCGGCTTATTTCTTTTGCTTCGTTTAAGGATTTTATTTGAAAACTAGCATCAGCATCAGAAAAAACCTGCTAATCAATGGTTATTAAAATTATCACTATAGTCTATAGTAAAATTAATATTTTGATCTGCATACTTAGTATGACTTAATACATTGTTAACTAGTTGGTTAGACCTATGTTCTGTTTTTAGCTTACCACTTATCAAGTTAATGATAAAAAGCATACCTTTTTTATCAGATACTATTAAAAGGTATGCTTTTTTATCCTTTACTTTTTTTACATTACCGTAACCTAATCTCCCTTTTAAGTAATAGGCTAGAAATGCATCTGGAAAACTAACGTTTATAACTAATTGTTGAGCTTTACTAAAATGACCATCTCCATCTATTAATCCAGCTAGATAATAACATAATTGTTCATTATCTAGAGGCTTCGAATGTTTAGGAGTGTGATCTGATACACGCCTAACATTTTCTGAATTTACTACAACTCCGTCGCGTAAAGTCTCTGAGGTTCCACTATTTATATAATAATGTTACCGGCTGATTTCCTTCATTGTTTTAACTTTTTTTACTGTGTCATTTAAGAAGGAGTATTTAAAACTATATAGCGAAGGGGTCCCAGCATACAGCAACGTTAAGAGGCCTACATACGTAACCTCAGGATGGCCAAAGAATCAGAAAAGATGTTGGTATAAGATAGGATCACCTCCACCTGCTGCTTCGAAGAATGAAGTATTGAAATTTCTATCTGTTAATAGCATAGTTATTGCACCGGCTAATACAGGTAGTGATAATAACAATAACACTGCAGTTACTACTACAGCTCATCCAAATAAAGCTAATTTATGCAGTCTTATACCTGGACATCTCATATTTAATATTGTTGTTATGAAGTTCATAGCCCCTAGTAGACTACTTACACCTGAAAGGTGTAATGCAAATATAGCTAAATCTACACTTGACCACTATGACTTTGTACTCCACTTAATGGGGGGTAGATTGTTCACCCTGTTCCTGCTCCCATTTTCCTATTCCACTTGCAAATAAAAATAATAGTAAACTAGGTATCAATAATCAGAAACTTATATTATTTAACCTAGGGAAGGCCATGTCCGGCCCACCTACTAATAATGGTAATAAAAAGTTACCGAACCCTCCAATTAGTGCGGGGCATAACCATAAAAAAAATCATAATGATCGCATGCGCTGTTATCATACTATTGTATAATTGATTATCTGCTATATACTGCACTCCAGGTGCACTCAGTTCCCATTCTAATTAGAACAGAAAAGGCTGTACCTATTAATCCAGAAAACAATGCAAACATCAGATATAATACACCGATGTCTTTAGCGTTAGATGATCAAAATCATCTTTCTAAAAATAAAGAAACTGTGCTGTGCTTATTAGGCTGATCTTCTTCAATTTCTTCCTGTATTGTTCCACTGTTTTGGTTTCTATTATATTGTTTGCTTGCTATATGGTTGACTAACACGTAGGGCCAAATAGTGAACTATGTTAATTCAAACTTAATTGAATCACCAATTATATTATTTTTCTGAACACCTGTCCTCGGATATATAAATGTTTATTATATAAGTTTAGCAAAATGTATTAAACAAATGCTTAATAGCTTTGCCTATTCTTATTAAGCATTTGTTTAACGAGCTTAGGTATATAGTACTCAAATAAATATTATAAAATAACAGCATATATACTATATGCGCCTTTTTTGTAATAATAACCCACTTTATTAAAAATAATCTAAACATTTTTTATATAGGATTAGGTAAATATAATTCAAAAAGATACTAACTTATAGCATCTAAGATACTACAAGCGGCTATACTGTAAGTCCAGTATTTTTAAAATAACTAGACCATATTTCATACAACCAATTAGTATATAATATTAGTACAGTTGCTATATATTATAACTAAAAAAAGCCTTAAAATGTCTTATCGATTACTATTTATAGGTTATAAGGCTAACTCTCTTCTTTTTTTTTTAGTTAATCGCTTTTTGCTTTTTACATAGTTATTGCCCATACTTTTGATTTAGTTTTATAAATGCCAAGGTATTTATAAAACTAAATCGCCTAAAGGAACTACTATTTTTTAGCGTAAAAGCCAATACAACACTCTACTTCTAACTTTTTTATTTAATCTTGTTTTTTTACGCGTATAACAGATGTTATATACCACTAGTAACATGCTTAATTGTTATATAATATACTAGATATTCGAGAAACGCTTTGAACGTTTACGATATTTAATCTATAAATTTTGAGTTTACCCTGTCTACCAGTTCCAGCACTCGAATATTTTACCACATATTGTTATGTGCGTTTCCTCAAACAAATGTGGCAATAGTATACTATTATACTTAAAACTATATAACTATACTAACTTATAATATAAGTACAGTAAATTTTTAGGTACGCTATGATTATTAATCATATTATAATGTTTAAAAACAATCATGTAGCAATTACGCATATGATTGATCAAAAACTACTTACTAGGTTTCACCCAGCAAAACCATCAGGGTAATCGCTAATTCTTCTAGCCATTCCTTGTAAACTTAAGAAATGCTGTATGCTGTGGAAGAATGTAACATTAACACCGATGAACATAACTCAGAAATGAGCTTTAGCCGATAATTCGTTATAGTTTAAACCTACTATTTTAGTATTCAAAAAGTATCATGGTTTATGTAAATCAAACATTTCACTCTTATTTCACATAGTTAAGTAAATTATTTTTTTTTTTTATTTATTAAATAATATTTTATTTGTTTTTTTCTTTTATCTTGATAAAACTTTATATGGAATTGTACCCACAGAGACAAAAAGAAATAGGTATAGCCTATTTATTTTTGTCTCTGTACCCACCACTACTTACATCAACCTTTTATTTTATATACTCTTTTTTTAGTATTTTTTTTATATAAAACACATAGATTGTATTAATAGTTAGATACCCGCCCGACAAAAAGTCTAGACCATATAGCACTAAAGCTGTAAATATTTGTATATATGCTTTTGTACCTGAGGGTACAAACATATATAGTTTGTAGCTGAGCCCTCCTACCCATACAAAATGTTGATGACAAGGAATAGCTGTAAAACAGATGAAAAACTATTTAATAAAAATAATCGTATAATAATTACAATAAAAAAAATAATAACTAAGTTATTTTTTTTTGGTAGGCTAATTATAAAGATCTTCGTCGTCCACATCACATTCTCACTGTGTCAAATTTTCACCAGAAGTATCTGGGTTTGATCCTGGTTGACCTGAAGGGCCTGGATTTGTACTTGATCCAGGTTGACCTGAAGGGCTAGAACTTCTACTTGACTCAGGTTGACCTGAAGGGCTAGGACTTCTACTTGACTCAGCTTGGCCAGAAGGGCCTGAATTTTGTACTTGATCCAGCTTGGCCAGAAGGGCCTGAATTTGTACTTAATCCAGGTTGACCTAAAGGCCTAGTACTTGTACTTGACTCAGGTTGATATTGTATCCATGGAGTAGTATTTGTACTTGACTCAGGATTTTCTAAAGCCATTTTTTTTGCAAGATTTGTGGCTTTTGTTGTAGCATTGTATTTTCTATATTTTTCTTGCTTTTGATCTGAAGGTTAATAAATCATATGCCGCTTTTGCTCTAGCATTTTTGCTAGTCTAGCTTGTTCCACTCGTCTAGCTTCTTCCGCAGAAGTCCTATTATTTTCCGGGACTGGTATGTAATGAGGATTAGGGGGAGAAGTTCCAGTACACTGTACAAATGTAAAAGTCTTAGAGCTAGTTTGTTCTATGCCTTGACCTTCGCCCGCAGAAGTCCTATTATTTTCCGGGACCGGTATGTAATGGGGATTAGGGGGAGAAGTTCCAGTACACTGTACAAATGTAAAAGTCTTAGAGCTAGTTTGTTCTATGCCTTGACCTTCGCTCGCAGAAGTCCCACTATTTTCCGAGACTGGTACGACTTGAGCATTAATGGGAGAAGTTATACTAGTTTTCCTGTAACAGGTTGCACTTGATTATTTAAATCAGGTGTTATTACCTCAGGATCCTGTTGCACTTGTGACCTAGTAGAGCAGTTTCCTCGGGTTCAAGTAGTATACTTCTACCTCCCCAGGGTGCATAAAAGTACCCACCAGAATTACCTAGAACCAGCTTCTGCTGAAGCAGGTTCACTAGAAGCTGGTTCTCCAGAACTGTTATCCATAGGATTAAATAGCCCAGAGGTATTTTTCTTACTGATAAGATAGGGGTTATTTTCCTGCTGTTCACATTGAGTAACCATCAGGTGTAAATCTTTTATTGCAATAAATGCACCTTTAAAAGATCTAATAAAATTGTAATCAAAAACAACTAGAAAAAAAGGCAGGTAAGCTAAAACTAGTATAAAAGACAGTAGGTAGAGTGACTCCAATAGTAACAAACATAGTTTCTCAAATATAAGAAACATTTAAGCCTAAGGAATGAGTTATATAGTAAAAAAAAAAAGATAATGATCCGACTATTAAAAAAGAAAATACATAAGTATTTACATTATTTCTTTCTAATGCATTAAATTCCCTAGAAAATAAACAAACCTGTAACTATCACTAAAATCACAGCAGCCAAACCTGAGATGAAAGCTTTTAAATAAATCAAACCAAAAAGATTAAAAGTTACTTTAAACACCCCAGTAAAACAGTACGAAAACTAATAAACCCTAATGAAAATTTCTTTAACAAATCCTTGCTAAAGAAAACAAGCAGAAATCTGCTTGTTTTGTTTATTAAATGTAATACCTATTGTACCAATCATAGCCACAAGTAAAACAGCTCCAGTTATGAATAAGAGAAATACAAAGGTTACTCTATACATAATGTTACCCTAGCAGTTATATGATTATTATCTATAATCGATATATCTCATGTGCAGCTATTTACTCTAGATAGATCAATAGGATTCACCAATATTTGCTATAAATGAATCGCTTTTAGGAGAATCTCATGTAACTATCAAAAGCAGTTGTAGTATAAAATAAAATTAAATACGTATAATATAGGAGCCGACATATAAAAAAATAAAATAGAAACAGAACTAGTTAAATATGAAAGATAAGGTGTAAATGGGCTAACTATATTGTTTATTGTAAATACAGATAAAATACCTGTTACTAAACTATTGTTTTCTTGTGTCACTAATTCAGACATTCTTAAGTTAATTAACATAAGAATGAAAATAAATAGTATTGAAACTGCACCTACATAAACAAGTATATAAGCTAAACCTATAAAATATAAGCCAAGGCTAATAAGATATAATGATATTGATACAAATAAACCAATGAGAAATAAAACGGATACTATAGTATTTTTAGATACTATAGTAAGAATAGCAAAAGTAAGAGCAGTTATTGTAAGAATAAGCTGCAAGTCTAATGATACTCCATTTGTGCTATAATTTAATAATGAGTTAGTCATATTTTTATAGCGATTTAAAAATTGTTAATTCAAACTTAATTGAATCACCAATTTTATTATTTTTCTGAACACCTGTCCTCGGATATATAAACGTTTATTATATAAGTTTAGCTAAATGTATTAAACAAATGCTTAATAACTTTGCCTGTTTTGATTAAGCATTTGTTTAACAAGCTTAGGTATATAGTGCTCAAATTAATATTATAAAATAACAGCATATATACTATATGCGCCTTTTTTGTAATAATAACCCACTTTATTAAAAATATCTAAACATTTTTTTATATAGGATTAGGTAAATATAATTCAAAAAGATATTAACTTATAGCATCTAAGATACTATAAGCGGCTATATTGTAAGTCCAGTATTTTTAAAATAATTAGACATATTTCATACAACAATTAGTATATAATATTAGTACAGTTGCTATATATTATAACTAAAAAAAGCCTTAAAATGTATTATCGATTACTATTTCTAGGTTATAAGGCTAACTCTCTTCTTTTTTTTTAGTTAATCGCTTTTTGCTTTTTACATAGTTATTACCCATACTTTTGATTTAGTTTTATAAATACCTTGGCATTTATAAAACTAAATCGCCTAAAGGAACTACTATTTTTTTAGCGTAAAAGCCAATACAACACTCTACTTCTAACTTTTTTATTTAATCTTGTTTTTTTACGCGTATAACAGATGTTATATACCACTAGTTACATGCTTAAATGTTATATAATATACTTGATATTCGAGAAAACGCTTTGAACGTTTACGATATTTAATCAGTAAATCTTGAGTTTACCCTGTCTGCCAGTTCCAGCACTCGAACTTATTGTCTTATTTATTTTATAGTGTTTTTGCTTTAATATATTAAAGCAAAAACAATAAAAAGAAAAAAAAAGACTGGCAAAAAGCCGCTGCCTTAGTTTATGTTGCATACTTCATAGTCGGTTTTGCTAATTATAATTAATTGTATTAAGTAAATGCGTATTTACTAAATTACCGACTATAAGATGGGCAGTTATAATCAATGTGTCTAATCTAAAGTATATTATATATCTGTTTTATATCGTCCAATTTAAAGTAATATAAGTAGATTAAATATTCAATAATTAATAAAAAAGATATAAAGGTTTGGTACACAAAAAATAAAAAGGATAATAAAACTATATCTTTTTTTTTAGTATTTTTATTTTTTATTTGTTGTATAAGTAAAGCAA
>BSBM01002515.1:0-124308 GCA_027924585.1 Larix kaempferi | reverse complement strand
TCGGAACGTCACGAAAGTTGGCGTGCGCATTTGTCTACCAACGGGACATCCAAATCTATGCTCAATTTTCAATTCCGAGGAGTTGGTCAAATTCGAAAC
Source organism: Larix kaempferi (assembly GCA_027924585.1). Classification (NCBI taxonomy): domain Eukaryota; kingdom Viridiplantae; phylum Streptophyta; class Pinopsida; order Pinales; family Pinaceae; genus Larix; species Larix kaempferi. The sequence continues at coordinate 124,209 of BSBM01002515.1, read as the reverse complement.
TCGACCGTGCGTTTTCGCTAGACTTGGGCTTAAAGGGGGAGAAAATAGCTCGGAACGTCACGAAAGTTGGCGTGCGCATTTGTCTACCAACGGGACATCCAAATCTATGCCCAATTTTCAATTCCGAGGAGTTGGTCAAATTCGAAACTCGACCGTGCGTTTTCGCTAGACTTGGGCTTAAAGGGGGGAGAAAATAGCTCGGAACGTCACGAAAGTTGGCGTGCGCATTTGTCTACCAACGGGACATCCAAATCTATGCTCAATTTTCAATTCCGAGGAGTTGGTCAAATTCGAAACTCGACCGTGCGTTTTCGCTAGACTTGGGCTTAAAGGGTGAGAAAATAGCTCGGAACGTCACGAAAGTTGCCGTGCGCATTTGTCTACCACGGGACATCCAAATCTATGCTCAATTTTCAATTCCGAGGAGTTGGTCAAATTCGAAACTCGACCGTGCGTTTTCGCTAGACTTGGTCTTAAAGGGTGAGAAAATAGCTCGGAACGTCACGAAAGTTGGCGTGCGCATTTGTCTACCAACGGGACATCCAAATCTATGCTCAATTTTCAATTCCGAGGAGTTGGTCAAATTCGAAACTCGACCGTGCGTTTTCGCTAGACTTGGGCTTAAATGGTGAGAAAATAGCTCGGAACGTCACGAAAGTTGGCGTGCGCATTTGTCTACCAACGGGACATCCAAATCTATGCTCAATTTTCAATTCCGAGGAGTTGGTCAAATTCGAAACTCGACCGTGCGTTTTCGCTAGACTTGGGCTTAAAGGGTGAGAAAATAGCTCGGAACGTCACGAAAGTTGGCGTGCGCATTTGTCTACCAACGGGACATCCAAATCTATGCTCAATTTTCAATTCCGAGGAGTTGGTCAAATTCGAAACTCGACCGTGCGTTTTCGCTAGACTTGGGCTTAAAGGGTGAGAAAATAGCTCGGAACGTCACGAAAGTTGGCGTGCGCATTTGTCTACCAACGGGACATCCAAATCTATGCTCAATTTTCAATTCCGAGGAGTTGGTCAAATTCGAAACTCGACCGTGCGTTTTCGCTAGACTTGGGCTTAAAGGGTGAGAAAATAGCTCGGAACGTCACGAAAGTTGGCGTGCGCATTTGTCTACCAACGGGACATCCAAATCTATGCTCAATTTTCAATTCCGAGGAGTTGGTCAAATTCGAAACTCGACCGTGCGTTTTCGCTAGACTTGGGCTTAAAGGGGGAGAAAATAGCTCGGAACGTCACGAAAGTTGGCGTGCGCATTTGTCTACCAACGGGACATCCAAATCTATGCTCAATTTTCAATTCCGAGGAGTTGGTCAAATTCGAAACTCGACCGTGCGTTTTCGCTAGACTTGGGCTTAAAGGGGGAGAAAATAGCTCGGAACGTCACGAAAGTTGGCGTGCACATTTGTCTACCAACGGGACATCCAAATCTATGCTCAATTTTCAATTCCGAGGAGTTGGTCAAATTCGAAACTCGACCGTGCGTTTTCGCTAGACTTGGGCTTAAAGGGGGAGAAAATAGCTCGGAACGTCACGAAAGTTGGCGTGCGCATTTGTCTACCAACGGGACATCCAAATCTATGCTCAATTTTCAATTCCGAGGAGTTGGTCAAATTCGAAACTCGACCGTGCGTTTTCGCTAGACTTGGGCTTAAAGGGGGAGAAAATAGCTCGGAACGTCACGAAAGTTGGCGGTGCGCATTTGTCTACCAACGGGACATCCAAATCTATGCTCAATTTTCAATTCCGAGGAGTTGGTCAAATTCGAAACTCGACCGTGCGTTTTCGCTAGACTTGGGCTTAAAGGGGGAGAAAATAGCTCGGAACGTCACGAAAGTTGGCGTGCGCATTTGTCTACCAACGGGACATCCAAATCTATGCTCAATTTTGAATTCCGAGGAGTTGGTCAAATTCGAAACTCGACCGTGCGTTTTCGCTAGACTTGGGCTTAAAGGGGGAGAAAATAGCTCGGAACGTCACGAAAGTTGGCGGTGCGCATTTGTCTACCAACGGGACATCCAAATCTATGCTCAATTTTCAATTCCGAGGAGTTGGTCAAATTCGAAACTCGACCGTGCGTTTTCGCTAGACTTGGGCTTAAAGGGTGAGAAAATAGCTCGGAACGTCACGAAAGTTGGCGTGCGCATTTGTCTACCAACGGGACATCCAAATCTATGCTCAATTTTGAATTCCGAGGAGTTGGTCAAATTCGAAACTCGACCGTGCGTTTTCGCTAGACTTGGGCTTAAAGGGTGAGAAAATAGCTCGGAACGTCACGAAAGTTGGCGTGCGCATTTGTCTACCAACGGGACATCCAAATCTATGCTCAGTTTTCAATTCCGAGGAGTTGGTCAAATTCGAAACTCGACCGTGCGTTTTCGCTAGACTTGGGCTTAAAGGGTGAGAAAATAGCTCGGAACGTCACGAAAGTTGGCGTGCGCATTTGTCTACCAACGGGACATCCAAATCTATGCTCAATTTTCAATTCCGAGGAGTTGGTCAAATTCGAAACTCGACCGTGCGTTTTCGCTAGACTTGGGCTTAAAGGGTGAGAAAATAGCTCGGAACGTCACGAAAGTTGGCGTGCGCATTTGTCTACCAATGGGACATCCAAATCTATGCTCAATTTTCAATTCCGAGGAGTTGGTCAAATTCGAAACTCGACCGTGCGTTTTCGCTAGACTTGGGCTTAAAGGGTGAGAAAATAGCTCGGAACGTCACGAAAGTTGGCGTGCGCATTTGTCTACCAACGGGACATCCAAATCTATGCTCAATTTTCAATTCCGAGGAGTTGGTCAAATTCGAAACTCGACCGTGCGTTTTCGCTAGACTTGGGCTTAAAGGGGGAGAAAATAGCTCGGAACGTCACGAAAGTTGGCGTGCGCTCAATTTTCAATTCCGAGGAGTTGGTCAAATTCGAAACTCGACCGTGCGTTTTCGCTAGACTTGGGCTTAAAGGGGGAGAAAATAGCTCGGAACGTCACGAAAGTTGGCGTGCGCATTTGTCTACCAACGGGACATCCAAATCTATGCTCAATTTTGAATTCCGAGGAGTTGGTCAAATTCGAAACTCGACCGTGCGTTTTCGCTAGACTTGGGCTTAAAGGGTGAGAAAATAGCTCGGAACGTCACGAAAGTTGGCGTGCGCATTTGTCTACCAACGGGACATCCAAATCTATGCTCAATTTTCAATTCCGAGGAGTTGGTCAAATTCGAAACTTGACCGTGCGTTTTCGCTAGACTTGGGCTTAAAGGGGGAGAAAATAGCTCGGAACGTCACGAAAGTTGGCGTGCGCTCAATTTTCAATTCCGAGGAGTTGGTCAAATTCGAAACTCGACCGTGCGTTTTCGCTAGACTTGGGCTTAAAGGGTGATAAAATAGCTCGGAACGTCACGAAAGTTGGCGTGCGCATTTGTCTACCAACGGGACATCCAAATCTATGCTCAATTTTCAATTCCGAGGAGTTGGTCAAATTCGAAACTCGACCGTGCGTTTTCGCTAGACTTGGGCTTAAAGGGGGAGAAAATAGCTCGGAACGTCACGAAATTTGGCGTGCGCATTTGTCTACCAACGGGACATCCAAATCTATGCTCAATTTTCAATTCTGAGGAGTTGGTCAAATTCGAAACTCGACCGTGCGTTTTCGCTAGACTTGGGCTTAAAGGGGGAGAAAATAGCTCGGAACGTCACGAAAGTTGGCGTGCGCATTTGTCTACCAACGGGACATCCAAATCTATTCTCAATTTTCAATTCCGAGGAGTTGGTCAAATTCGAAACTCGACCGTGCGTTTTCGCTAGACTTGGGCTTAAAGGGGGAGAAAATAGCTCGGAACGTCACGAAATTTGGCGTGCGCATTTGTCTACCAACGGGACATCCAAATCTATGCTCAATTTTCAATTCCGAGGAGTTGGTCAAATTCGAAACTCGACCGTGCGTTTTCGCTAGACTTGGGCTTAAAGGGGGAGAAAATAGCTCGGAACGTCACGAAAGTTGGGGTGCGCATCTGTCTACCAACGGGACATCCAAATCTATGCTCAATTTTCAATTCCGAGGAGTTGGTCAAATTCGAAACTCGACCGTGCGTTTTCGCTAGACTTGGGCTTAAAGGGGGAGAAAATAGCTCGGAACGTTACGAAAGTTGGCGTGCGCATTTGTCTACCAACGGGACATCCAAATCTATGCTCAATTTTCAATTCCGAGGAGTTGGTCAAATTCGAAACTCGACCGTGCGTTTTCGCTAGACTTGGGCTTAAAGGGGGAGAAAATAGCTCGGAACGTCACGAAAGTTGGCGGTGCGCATCTGTCTACCAACGGGACATCCAAATCTATGCTCAATTTTCAATTCCGAGGAGTTGGTCAAATTCGAAACTCGACCGTGCGTTTTCGCTAGACTTGGGCTTAAAGGGGGAGAAAATAGCTCGGAACGTCACGAAATTTGGCTGTGCGCATTTGTCTACCAACGGGACATCCAAATCTATGCTCAATTTTCAATTCCGAGGAGTTGGTCAAATTTGAAACTCGACCGTGCGTTTTCGCTAGACTTGGGCTTAAAGGGGGAGAAAATAGCTCGGAACGTTACGAAAGTTGGCGTGGACGCTCGTCTACCAATGGGACATCCAAAACTATTCTAAAATTTCAATTCCGAGGAGTTGGTCAAAGTTGAAACTCGATCGTACGTTTTCCCTAGACTTGTGCATAAAGGATGTGAAAATAGCTCGGAACGTCACGAAAGTTGGCGTGCGTGCATGTCTACAATTGGGACATCCAAATCTATGCTCAATTTTCAATTCCGAGAAGTTGGTCGAATTTGAAACTCGATCGTGCGTCTTCGCTAGACTTGGGCTTAAAGGGGGAGAAAATAGCTCGGAACGTCACGAAAGTTGGCATGCGCATCTGTCTACCAATGGGACATCCAAATCTATGCTCAATTTTCAATTCCGAGAAGTTGGTCAAATTTGAAACTCGACCGTGCGTTTTCGCTAGACTTGGGCTTAAATGGGGAGAAAATAGCTCGGATCGTCACGAAAGTTGGTGTGGACGCTTGTCTACCAATGGGACATCCAAAACTATTCCCAAATTTCAATTACGAGAAGTTGGTCAAAGTTGAAACTCGATCGTGCGTTTTCGCTAGACTTGGGCTTAAAGGGTGTGAAAATAGCTCGGAACGTCACGAAAGTTGGCGTAGACGCTCGTCTACCAATGTGCCTTTTCGCTAGACTTAGGCTTAAAGCGTGAGAAAATAGCTCGGAACGTCACGAAAGTTGGCGTGCACATTTGTCTACCAACGGGACATCCAAATCTATGCTCAATTTTCAATTCCGAGAAGCTGGTCAAATTCGAAACTCGACCGTGCGTTTTTGCTAGAGTTGGGCTTAAAGGCGAACAAAATAGCTCGGAACGTCACGAAAGTTGTTGTGCGTGCATGTCTACAAATGGGACATCCAAATCTATTCTCAATTTTCATTTCCGAGAAGTAGGTCAAAGCCGAAACACGATCATGGGTTTTCTCTAGAGTTGGGCTTAAAGGGGAAGAAAACAGCTCGGAACGTCACGAAAGTTGGCGTGCGCATTTGTCTACCAATGGGACATCCAAATCTATGCTCAATTTTCAATTCCGAGAAGTTGGTCGAATTTGAAACTCGATCGTGCGTTTTCGCTAGACTTGGGCTGAAAGGGTGTGTAATAGCTCAGAACATTACGAAAGTTGGCGTTGACGCTCGTCTACCAATGTGACATCCAAATCTGTCATCAAATTTATATTCCGAGAAGTTGGTCAAAGTTGAAAATCGACCGTGCATTTTCGCTAGACTTGGGCTTAAAGGGTGAGAAAATAGCTCGGAATGTCACGAAAGTTGGCGTGCGCATTTGTCTACCAACGGGACATCCAAATCTATGCTCAATTTTGAAATCCGAGAAGTTGGTCCAATTCGAAACTCGACCGTGCGTTTTCGCTAGACTTGGTCTTAAAGGGGGAGAAAACAGCTCGGAACGTCACGAAAGTTGGCGTGTGCATTTGTCTACCAATGGGACATCCAAATCTATGCTCAATTTTCAATTCCGAGAAGTTGGTCGAATTTGAAACTCGATCGTGCGTTTTCGCTAGACTTGGGCTGAAAGGGTGTGTAATAGCTCAGAACATTACGAAAGTTGGCGTTGACGCTCGTCTACCAATGTGACATCCAAATCTGTTATCAAATTTATATTCCGAGAAGTTGGTCAAAGTTGAAAATCGACCGTGCATTTTCGCTAGACTTGGGCTTAAAGGGTGAGAAAATAGCTCGAAATGTCACGAAAGTTGGCGGTGCGCATTTGTCTACCAACGGGACATCCAAATCTATGCTCAATTTTTAAATCCGAGAAGTTGGTCAAATTCGAAACTCAACCGTGCGTTTTCGCTAGACTTGGTCTTAAAGGGGAAGAAAATAGCTCGAAACGTCACGAAAGTAAGTGTGGACGGTTGGCTACCAATGGGACATCCAAAACTATCTCAAATTTCAATTTCGAGAAGTTAATCAACGTTGAAACTCGATCGTGCGTTTTCAATAGACTTGGGCTTAAAGGGTGAGAAAATAGCTCGGAACGTCACGAAAGTTGGCGTGTGCATTTGTCTACCAACGGGGCATTCAAATCTATGCTCAATTTTCAATTCCGAGAAGTTGGTCAAATTCGAAACTCAACCGTGAGTTTTCGCTAGACTTGGGCTTAAAGGGGGAGAAAATAGCTCGGAACGTCACGAAAGTTGGTGTGGACGCTTGTCTACCAACGGGACATCCAAAACTATTATCAAATTTCAATTCTGAGAAGTTAATCAAAGTTGAAACTCGATCGTGCGTTTTCGCTAGAGTTGGGCTTAAAGGGTGTGAAAATAGCTCGGAACGTTATGAAAGTTAGCGTGGACGCTCGTCTACCAATGTGATATCCAAATCCATTCTCAAATTTAAATTCCGAGAAGTTGGTCAAAGTTGAAAATCAACCGTGCATTTTCGCTAGACATAGGTTTAAAGGGTGAGAAAATAGCTCGGAACGTCACGAAAGTTGGCGTGCGCATTTGTCTACCAACGGGACATCCAAATCTATGCTCAATTTTCAATTCCGAGAAGTTGGTCAAATTGAAAACTCGACCGTGTGTTTTCCCTCGAATTGAGCTTTAAGGGTGTGAAATTAGCTCGTAATGTGACGAAAGTTGGCGTGCGCATTTGTCTGCCAACGGGACATCCAAATCTATGCTCAATTTTCAATTCCGAGGAGTTGGTCAAATTCGAAACTCGACCGTGCGTTTTCGCTAGACTTGCGCTTAAAGGGGGAGAAAATAGCTCGGAACGTTACGAAGTTGGCGTGGACGCTCGTCTACCAATGGGACATCCAAAACTATTCTAAAATTTCAATTCCGAGAAGTTGGTCAAAGTTGAAACTCGATCGTACGTTTTCGCTAGACTTGTGCTTAAAGGATGTGAAAATAGCTCGGAACGTCACGAAAGTTGGCGTGCGTGCATGTCTACAATTGGGACATCCAAATCTATGCTCAATTTTCAATTCCGAGAAGTTGGTCGAATTTGAAACTCGATCGTGCGTTTTCGCTAGACTTGGGCTTAAAGGGGGAGAAAATAGCTCGGAACGTCACGAAAGTTGGCGTGCGCATTTGTCTACCAATGGGACATCCAAATCTATTCTTAATTTTCAATTCCGAGAAGTTGGTCGAATTTGAAACTCGATCGTGCGTTTTCGCTAGACTTGGGCTTAAATGGGGAGAAAATAGCTCGGAACGTCACGAAAGTTGGTGTGGACGCTTGTCTACCGATGGGACATCCAAAACTATTCCCAAATTTCAATTACGAGAAGTTGGTCAAAGTTGAAACTCGATCGTGCGTTTTCGCTAGACTTGGGCTTAAAGGCGAAGAAAATAGCTCGGAACGTCACGAAATTTGTTGTGCGTGCATGTCTACAAATGGGACATCCAAATCTATTCTCAATTTTCATTTCCGAGAAGTAGGTCAAAGCCGAAACACGATCATTGGTTTTCTCTAGAGTTGGGCTTAAAGGGGAAGAAAACAGCTCGGAACGTCACGAAAGTTGGCGTGTGCATTTGTCTACAAATGGAACATCCAAATCTATGCTCAATTTTCAATTCCGAGAAGTTGCTCGAATTTGAAACTCGATCGTGCGTTTTCACTAGACTTGGGCTGAAAGGGTGTGTAATAGCTCAGAACATTACAAAAGTTGGCGTTGACGCTCGTCTACCAATGTGACATCCAAATCTGTTATCAAATTTATATTCCGAGAAGTTGGTCAAAGTTGAAAATCGACCGTGCATTTTCGCTAGACTTGGGCTTAAAGGGTGAGAAAATCGCTCGGAATGTCACGAAAGTTGGCGTGCGCATTTGTCTACCAACGGGACATCCAAATCTATGCTCAATTTTGAAATCCGAGAAGTTGGTCAAATTCGAAACTCGACCGTGCGTTTTCGCTAGACTTGGTCTTAAAGGGGGAGAAAATAGCTCGAAATGTCACGAAAGTTGGTGTGGACAGTTGGCCACCAATGGGACATCCAAAACTATTCTCAAATTTCAATTCCGAGAAGTTAATCAACGTTGAAACTCGATCGTGTGTTTTCAATAGACTTTGGCTTAAAGGGTGTGAAAATAGCTCGGAACGTTACGAAAGTTGGCGTGGACACTCGTCTACCAATGTGACATCCAAATCCATTCTAAAATTTAAGTTCCGAGAAGTTGGTCAAAGTTGAAAATTGACCGTGCATCTTCGCTACACATAGGCTTAAAGGGTGAGAAAATAGCTCGGAACGTCACGAAAGTTGGCGTGCGCATTTGTCTACCAACGGGACATCCAAATCTATGCTCAATTTTCAATTCCGAGAAGCTGGTCAAATTCGAAACTCGACCGTGCGTTTTCGCTAGAGTTGGGCTTAAAGGCGAAGAAAATAGATCGGAACGTCACGAAAGTTGTTGTGCGTGCATGTCTACAAATGGGACATCCAAATCTATTCTCAATTTTCATTTCCGAGAAGTAGGTCAAAGCCGAAACACGATCATGGGTTTTCTCTAGAGTTGGGCTTAAAGGGGAAGAAAACAGCTCGTAACGTCACGAAAGTTGGCGTGTTGCATTTGTCTACCAATGGGACATCCAAATCAATGCTCAATTTTCAATTCCGAGAAGTTGGTCGAATTTGAAACTCGATCGTGCGTTTTCGCTAGACTTGGGCTGAAAGGGTGTGTAATAGCTCAGAACATTACGAAAGTTGGCGTTGACGCTCGTCTACCAATGTGACATCCAAATCTGTCATCAAATTTATATTCCGAGAAGTTGGTCAAAGTTGAAAATCGACCGTGCATTTTCGCTAGACTTGGGCTTAAAGGGTGAGAAAATAGCTCGGAATGTCACGAAAGTTGGCGTGCGCATTTGTCTACCAATGGGACATCCAAATCTATGCTCAATTTTGAAATCCGAGAAGTTGGTCAAATTCGAAACTCGACCGTGCGTTTTCGAAAAACTTGGTCTTAAAGGGGGAGAAAATAGCTCGAAACGTCACGAAAGTTGGTGTGGACGGTTGGCCACCAATGGGACATCCAAAACTATTCTCAAATTTCAATTCCGAGAAGTTAATCAACGTTGAAACTCGATCGTGCGTTTTCGCTAGAGTTGGGCTTAAAGGGTGTGAAAATAGCTCAAAACCTTATGAAAGTTAGCGTGGACGCTCGTCTACCAATGTGATATCCAAATCCATTCTCAAATTTAAATTCCGAGAAGTTTGTCAAAGTTGAAAATCAACCGTGCATTTTCGCTAGACATAGGTTTAAAGGGTGAGAAAATAGCTCGGAACGTCACGAAAGTTGGCGTGCGCATTTGTCTACCAACGGGACATCCAAATCTATGCTCAATTTTCATTTCCGAGGAGTTGGTCAAATTCAAAACTCGACCGTGTGTTTTCCCTCGACTTGAGCTTAAAGGGTATGAAATTAGCTCGTAATGTGACGAAAGTTGGCGTGCGCATTTGTCTACCAACGGGACATCCAAATCTATGCTCAATTTTCAATTCCGAGGAGTTGGTCAAATTCGATACTCGACCGTGCGTTTTCGCTAGACTTGGGCTTAAAGGGTGAGAAAATAGCTCGGAACGTCACGAAAGTTGGCGTGCGCATTTGTCTACCAACGGGACATCCAAATCTATGCTCAATTTTCAATTCCGAGGAGTTGGTCAAATTCGAAACTCGACCGTGCGTTTTCGCTAGACTTGGGCTTAAAGGGTGAGAAAATAGCTCGGAACGTCACGAAAGTTGGCGTGCGCATTTGTCTACCAACGGGACATCCAAATCTATGCTCAATTTTCAATTCCGAGGAGTTGGTCAAATTCGAAACTCGACCGTGCGTTTTCGCTAGACTTGGGCTTAAAGGGTGAGAAAATAGCTCGGAACGTCACGAAAGTTGGCGTGCGCATTTGTCTACCAACGGGACATCCAAATCTATGCTCAATTTTCAATTCCGAGGAGTTGGTCAAATTCGAAACTCGACCGTGCGTTTTCGCTAGACTTGGGCTTAAAGGGTGAGAAAATAGCTCGGAACGTCACGAAAGTTGGCGTGCGCATTTGTCTACCAACGGGACATCCAAATCTATGCTCAATTTTCAATTCCGAGGAGTTGGTCAAATTCGAAACTCGACCGTGCGTTTTCGCTAGACTTGGGCTTAAAGGGTGAGAAAATAGCTCGGAACGTCACGAAAGTTGGCGTGCGCATTTGTCTACCAACGGGACATCCAAACCTATGCTCAATTTTCAATTCCGAGGAGTTGGTCAAATTCGAAACTCGACCGTGCGCTTTCGCTAGACTTGGGCTTAAAGGGTGAGAAAATAGCTCGGAACGTCACGAAAGTTGGCGTGCGCATTTGTCTACCAACGGGACATCCAAACCTATGCTCAATTTTCAATTCCGAGGAGTTGGTCAAATTCGAAACTCGACCGTGCGTTTTCGCTAGACTTGGGCTTAAAGGGTGAGAAAATAGCTCGGAACGTCACGAAAGTTGGCGTGCGCATTTGTCTACCAACGGGACATCCAAATCTATGCTCAATTTTCAATTCCGAGGAGTTGGTCAAATTCGAAACTCGACCGTGCGTTTTCGCTAGACTTGGGCTTAAAGGGTGAGAAAATAGCTCGGAACGTCACGAAAGTTGGCTTGCGCATTTGTCTACCAACGGGACATCCAAACCTATGCTCAATTTTCAATTCCGAGGAGTTGGTCAAATTCGAAACTCGACCGTGCGTTTTCGCTAGACTTGGGCTTAAAGGGGGAGAAAATAGCTCGGAACGTCACGAAAGTTGGCGTGCGCATTTGTCTACCAACGGGACATCCAAATCTATGCTCAATTTTCAATTCCGAGGAGTTGGTCAAATTCGAAACTCGACCGTGCGTTTTCGCTAGACTTGGGCTTAAAGGGGGAGAAAATAGCTCGGAACGTCACGAAAGTTGGCGTGCGCATTTGTCTACCAACGGGACATCCAAATCTATGCTCAATTTTCAATTCCGAGGAGTTGGTCAAATTCGAAACTCGACCGTGCGTTTTCGCTAGACTTGGGCTTAAAGGGTGAGAAAATAGCTCGGAACGTCACGAAAGTTGGCGTGCGCATTTGTCTACCAACGGGACATCCAAATCTATGCTCAGTTTTCAATTCCGAGGAGTTGGTCAAATTCGAAACTCGACCGTGCGTTTTCGCTAGACTTGGGCTTAAAGGGTGAGAAAATAGCTCGGAACGTCACGAAAGTTGCCGTGCGCATTTGTCTACCAACGGGACATCCAAATTTATGCTCAATTTTCAATTCCGAGGAGTTGGTCAAATTCGAAACTCGACCGTGCGTTTTCGCTAGACTTGGGCTTAAAGGGTGAGAAAATAGCTCGGAACGTCACGAAAGTTGGCGTGCGCATTTGTCTACCAATGGGACATCCAAATCTATGCTCAATTTTCAATTCCGAGGAGTTGGTCAAATTCGAAACTCGACCGTGCGTTTTCGCTAGACTTGGGCTTAAAGGGTGAGAAAATAGCTCGGAACGTCACGAAAGTTGGCGTACGCATTTGTCTACCAACGGGACATCCAAATCTATGCTCAATTTTCAATTCCGAGGAGTTGGTCAAATTCGAAACTCGACCGTGCGTTTTCGCTAGACTTGGGCTTAAAGGGGGAGAAAATAGCTCGGAACGTCACGAAAGTTGGCGTGCGCTCAATTTTCAATTCCGAGGAGTTGGTCAAATTCGAAACTCGACCGTGCGTTTTCGCTAGACTTGGGCTTAAAGGGGGAGAAAATAGCTCGGAACGTCACGAAAGTTGGCGTGCGCATTTGTCTACCAACGGGACATCCAAATCTATGCTCAATTTTCAATTCCGAGGAGTTGGTCAAATTCGAAACTCGACCGTGCGTTTTCGCTAGACTTGGGCTTAAAGGGGGAGAAAATAGCTCGGAACGTCACGAAAGTTGGCGTGCGCATTTGTCTACCAACGGGACATCCAAATCTATGCTCAATTTTCAATTCCGAGGAGTTGGTCAAATTCGAAACTCGACCGTGCGTTTTCGCTAGACTTGGGCTTAAAGGGTGAGAAAATAGCTCGGAACGTCACGAAAGTTGGCGTGCGCATTTGTCTACCAACGGGACATCCAAATCTATGCTCAATTTTCAATTCCGAGGAGTTGGTCAAATTCGAAACTCGACCGTGCGTTTTCGCTAGACTTGGGCTTAAAGGGTGAGAAAATAGCTCGGAACGTCACGAAAGTTGGCGTGCGCATTTGTCTACCAACGGGACATCCAAATCTATGCTCAATTTTCAATTCCGAGGAGTTGGTCAAATTCGAAACTCGACCGTGCGTTTTCGCTAGACTTGGGCTTAAAGGGTGAGAAAATAGCTCGGAACGTCACGAAAGTTGGCGTGCGCATTTGTCTACCAACGGGACATCCAAATCTATGCTCAATTTTCAATTCCGAGGAGTTGGTCAAATTCGAAACTCGACCGTGCGTTTTCGCTAGACTTGGGCTTAAAGGGTGAGAAAATAGCTCGGAACGTCACGAAAGTTGGCGTGCGCATTTGTCTACCAACGGGACATCCAAATCTATGCTCAATTTTCAATTCCGAGGAGTTGGTCAAATTCGAAACTCGACCGTGCGTTTTCGCTAGACTTGGGCTTAAAGGGTGAGAAAATAGCTCGGAACGTCACGAAAGTTGGCGTGCGCATTTGTCTACCAACGGGACATCCAAATCTATGCTCAATTTTCAATTCCGAGGAGTTGGTCAAATTCGAAACTCGACCGTGCGTTTTCGCTAGACTTGGGCTTAAAGGGTGAGAAAATAGCTCGGAACGTCACGAAAGTTGGCGTGCGCATTTGTCTACCAACGGGACATCCAAATCTATGCTCAATTTTCAATTCCGAGGAGTTGGTCAAATTCGAAACTCGACCGTGCGTTTTCGCTAGACTTGGGCTTAAAGGGGGAGAAAATAGCTCGGAACGTCACGAAAGTTGGCGTGCGCTCAATTTTCAATTCCGAGGAGTTGGTCAAATTCGAAACTCGACCGTGCGTTTTCGCTAGACTTGGGCTTAAAGGGGGAGAAAATAGCTCGGAACGTCACGAAAGTTGGCGTGCGCATTTGTCTATCAACGGGACATCCAAATCTATGCTCAATTTTCAATTCCGAGGAGTTGGTCAAATTCGAAACTCGACCGTGCGTTTTCGCTAGACTTGGGCTTAAAGGGGGAGAAAATAGCTCGGAACGTCACGAAAGTTGGCGTGCGCATTTGTCTACCAACGGGACATCCAAATCTATGCTCAATTTTCAATTCCGAGGAGTTGGTCAAATTCGAAACTCGACCGTGCGTTTTCGCTAGACTTGGGCTTAAAGGGTGAGAAAATAGCTCGGAACGTCACGAAAGTTGGCGTGCGCATTTGTCTACCAACGGGACATCCAAATCTATGCTCAATTTTCAATTCCGAGGAGTTGGTCAAATTCGAAACTCGACCGTGCGTTTTCGCTAGACTTGGGCTTAAAGGGTGAGAAAATAGCTCGGAACGTCACGAAAGTTGGCGTGCGCATTTGTCTACCAACGGGACATCCAAATCTATGCTCAATTTTCAATTCCGAGGAGTTGGTCAAATTCGAAACTCGACCGTGCGTTTTCGCTAGACTTGGGCTTAAAGGGTGAGAAAATAGCTCGGAACGTCACGAAAGTTGGCGTGCGCATTTGTCTACCAACGGGACATCCAAATCTATGCTCAATTTTCAATTCCGAGGAGTTGGTCAAATTCGAAACTCGACCGTGCGTTTTCGCTAGACTTGGGCTTAAAGGGGGAGAAAATAGCTCGGAACGTCACGAAAGTTGGCGTGCGCTCAATTTTCAATTCCGAGGAGTTGGTCAAATTCGAAACTCGACCGTGCGTTTTCGCTAGACTTGGGCTTAAAGGGGGAGAAAATAGCTCGGAACGTCACGAAAGTTGGCGTGCGCATTTATCTACCAACGGGACATCCAAATCTATGCCTAATTTTCAATTCCAAGGAGTTGGTCAAATTCGAAACTCGACCGTGCGTTTTCGCTAGACTTGGGCTTAAAGGGTGAGAAAATAGCTCGGAACGTCACGAAAGTTGGCGTGCGCATTTGTCTACCAACGGGACATCCAAATCTATGCTCAATTTTCAATTCCGAGGAGTTGGTCAAATTCGAAACTCGACCGTGCTTTTTCGCTAGACTTGGGCTTAAAGGGTGAGAAAATAGCTCGGAACGTCACGAAAGTTGGCGTGCGCATTTGTCTACCAACGGGACATCCAAATCTATGCTCAATTTTCAATTCCGAGGAGTTGGTCAAATTCGAAACTCGACCGTGCGTTTTCGCTAGACTTGGGCTTAAAGGGTGAGAAAATAGCTCGGAACGTCACGAAAATTGGCGTGCGCATTTGTCTACCAACGGGACATCCAAATCTATGCTCAATTTTCAATTCCGAGGAGTTGGTCAAATTCGAAACTCGACCGTGCGTTTTCGCTAGACTTGGGCTTAAAGGGTGAGAAAATAGCTCGGAACGTCACGAAAGTTGGCGTGCGCATTTGTCTACCAACGGGACATCCAAACCTATGCTCAATTTTCAATTCCGAGGAGTTGGTCAAATTCGAAACTCGACCGTGCGTTTTCGCTAGACTTGGGCTTAAAGGGTGAGAAAATAGCTCGGAACGTCACGAAAGTTGGCGTGCGCATTTGTCTACCAACGGGACATCCAAACCTATGCTCAATTTTCAATTCCGAGGAGTTGGTCAAATTCGAAACTCGACCGTGCGTTTTCGCTAGACTTGGGCTTAAAGGGTGAGAAAATAGCTCGGAACGTCACGAAAGTTGGCGTGCGCATTTGTCTACCAACGGGACATCCAAATCTATGCTCAATTTTCAATTCCGAGGAGTTGGTCAAATTCGAAACTCGACCGTGCGTTTTCGCTAGACTTGGGCTTAAAGGGGGAGAAAATAGCTCGGAACGTCACGAAAGTTGGCGTGCGCATTTGTCTACCAACGGGACATCCAAATCTATGCTCAATTTTCAATTCCAAGGAGTTGGTCAAATTCGAAACTCGACCGTGCGTTTTCGCTAGACTTGGGCTTAAAGGGGGAGAAAATAGCTCGGAACGTCACGAAAGTTGGCGTGCGCATTTGTCTACCAACGGGACATCCAAATCTATGCTCAATTTTCAATTCCGAGGAGTTGGTCAAATTCGAAACTCGACCGTGCGTTTTCGCTAGACTTGGGCTTAAAGGGGGAGAAAATAGCTCGGAACGTCACGAAAGTTGGCGTGCGCATTTGTCTACCAACGGGACATCCAAATCTATGCTCAATTTTCAATTCCGAGGAGTTGGTCAAATTCGAAACTCGACCGTGCGTTTTCGCTAGACTTGGGCTTAAAGGGGAAGAAAATAGCTCGGAACGTCACGAAAGTTGGCGTGCGCATTTGTCTACCAACGGGACATCCAAATCTATGCTCAATTTTCAATTCCGAGGAGTTGGTCAAATTTGAAACTCGACCGTGCGTTTTCGCTAGACTTGGGCTTAAAGGGGGAGAAAATAGCTCGGAACGTCACGAAAGTGGGCGTGCGCATTTGTCTACCAACGGGACATCCAAATCTATGCTCAATTTTCAATTCCGAGGAGTTGGTCAAATTCGAAACTCGACCGTGCGTTTTCGCTAGACTTGGGCTTAAAGGGTGAGAAAATAGCTCGGAACGTCACGAAAGTCGGCGTGCGTATTTGTCTACCAACGGGACATCCAAATCTATGCTCAATTTTCAATTCCGAGGAGTTGGTCAAATTCGAAACTCGACCGTGCGTTTTCGCTAGACTTGGGCTTAAAGGGTGAGAAAATAGCTCGGAACGTCACGAAAGTTGGCGTGCGCATTTGTCTACCAACGGGACATCCAAATCTATGCTCAATTTTCAATTCCGAGGAGTTGGTCAAATTCGAAACTCGACCGTGCGTTTTCGCTAGACTTGGGCTTAAAGGGTGAGAAAATAGCTCGAAACGTCACGAAAGTTGGCGTGCGCATTTGTCTACCAACGGGACATCCAAATCTATGCTCAATTTTCAATTCCGAGGAGTTGGTCAAATTCGAAACTCGATCGTGCGTTTTCGCTAGACTTGGGCTTAAAGGGCGAGAAAATAGCTCGGAACGTCACGAAAGTTGGCGTGCGCATTTGTCTACCAACGGGACATCCAAATCTATGCTCAATTTTCAATTCCGAGGAGTTGGTCAAATTCGAAACTCGACCGTGCGTTTTCGCTAGACTTGGGCTTAAAGGGTGAGAAAATAGCTCGGAACGTCACGAAAGTTGGCGTGCGCATTTGTCTACCAACGGGACATCCAAATCTATGCTCAATTTTCAATTCCGAGGAGTTGGTCAAATTCGAAACTCGACCGTGCGTTTTCGCTAGACTTGGGCTTAAAGGGTGAGAAAATAGCTCGGAACGTCACGAAAGTTGGCGTGCGCATTTGTCTACCAACGGGACATCCAAATCTATGCTCAATTTTCAATTCCGAGGAGTTGGTCAAATTCGAAACTCGACCGTGCGTTTTCGCTAGACTTGGGCTTAAAGGGTGAGAAAATAGCTCGGAACGTCACGAAAGTTGGCGTGCCCATTTGTCTACCAACGGGACATCCAAATCTATGCTCAATTTTCAATTCCGAGGAGTTGGTCAAATTCGAAACTCGACCGTGTGTTTTCGCTAGACTTGGGCTTAAAGGGGGAGAAAATAGCTCGGAACGTCACGAAAGTTGGCGTGCGCATTTGTCTACCAACGGGACATCCAAATCTATGCTCAATTTTCAATTCCGAGGAGTTGGTCAAATTCGAAACTCGACCGTGCGTTTTCGCTAGACTTGGGCTTAAAGGGGGAGAAAATAGCTCGGAACGTCACGAAAGTGGGCGTGCGCATTTGTCTACCAACGGGACATCCAAATCTATGCTCAATTTTCAATTCCGAGGAGTTGGTCAAATTCGAAACTCGACCGTGCGTTTTCGCTAGACTTGGGCTTAAAGGGTGAGAAAATAGCTCGGAACGTCACGAAAGTTGGCGTGCGCATTTGTCTACCAACGGGACATCCAAATCTATGCTCAATTTTCAATTCCGAGGAGTTGGTCAAATTCGAAACTCGACCGTGCGTTTTCGCTAGACTTGGGCTTAAAGGGGGAGAAAATAGCTCGGAACGTCACGAAAGTTGGCGTGCGCTCAATTTTCAATTCCGAGGAGTTGGTCAAATTCGAAACTCGACCGTGCGTTTTCGCTAGACTTGGGCTTAAAGGGGGAGAAAATAGCTCGGAACGTCACGAAAGTTGGCGTGCGCATTTGTCTACCAACGGGACATCCAAATCTATGCTCAATTTTGAATTCCGAGGAGTTGGTCAAATTCGAAACTCGACCGTGCGTTTTCGCTAGACTTGGGCTTAAAGGGGGAGAAAATAGCTCGGAACGTCACGAAAGTTGGCGTGCGCATTTGTCTACCAACGGGACATCCAAATCTATGCTCAATTTTCAATTCCGAGGAGTTGGTCAAATTCGAAACTCGACCGTGCGTTTTCGCTAGACTTGGGCTTAAAGGGTGAGAAAATAGCTCGGAACGTCACGAAAGTTGGCGTGCGCATTTGTCTACCAACAGGACATCCAAATCTATGCTCAATTTTCAATTCGGAGGAGTTGGTCAAATTCGAAACTCGACCGTGCGTTTTCGCTAGACTTGGGCTTAAAGGGTGAGAAAATAGCTCGGAACGTCACGAAAGTTGGCGTGCGCATTTGTCTACCAACGGGACATCCAAATCTATGCTCAATTTTCAATTCCGAGGAGTTGGTCAAATTCGAAACTCGACCGTGCGTTTTCGCTAGACTTGGGCTTAAAGGGTGAGAAAATAGCTCGGAACGTCACGAAAGTTGGCGTGCGCATTTGTCTACCAACGGGACATCCAAATCTATGCTCAATTTTCAATTCCGAGGAGTTGGTCAAATTCGAAACTCGACCGTGCGTTTTCGCTAGACTTGGGCTTAAAGGGTGAGAAAATAGCTCGGAACGTCACGAAAGTTGGCGTGCGCATTTGTCTACCAACGGGACATCCAAATCTATGCTCAATTTTCAATTCCGAGGAGTTGGTCAAATTCGAAACTCGACCGTGCGTTTTCGCTAGACTTGGGCTTAAAGGGTGAGAAAATAGCTCGGAACGTCACGAAAGTTGGCGTGCGCATTTGTCTACCAACGGGACATCCAAATCTATGCTCAATTTTCAATTCCGAGGAGTTGGTCAAATTCGAAACTCGACCGTGCGTTTTCGCTAGACTTGGGCTTAAAGGGTGAGAAAATAGCTCGGAACGTCACGAAAGTTGGCGTGCGCATTTGTCTACCAACGGGACATCCAAATCTATGCTCAATTTTCAATTCCGAGGAGTTGGTCAAATTCGAAACTCGACCGTGCGTTTTCGCTAGACTTGGGCTTAAAGGGGGAGAAAATAGCTCGGAACGTCACGAAAGTTGGCGTGCGCATTTGTCTACCAACGGGACATCCAAATCTATGCTCAATTTTCAATTCCGAGGAGTTGGTCAAATTCGAAACTCGACCGTGCGTTTTCGCTAGACTTGGGCTTAAAGGGGGAGAAAATAGCTCGGAACGTCACGAAAGTTGGCGTGCGCATTTGTCTACCAACGGGACATCCAAATCTATGCTCAATTTTCAATTCCGAGGAGTTGGTCAAATTCGAAACTCGACCGTCGCGTTTTCGCTAGACTTGGGCTTAAAGGGGGAGAAAATAGCTCGGAACGTCACGAAAGTTGGCGTGCGCATTTGTCTACCAACGGGACATCCAAATCTATGCTCAATTTTCAATTCCGAGGAGTTGGTCAAATTCGAAACTCGACCGTGTGTTTTCGCTAGACTTGGGCTTAAAGGGGGAGAAAATAGCTCGGAACGTCACGAAAGTTGGCGTGCGCATTTGTCTACCAACGGGACATCCAAATCTATGCTCAATTTTCAATTCCGAGGAGTTGGTCAAATTCGAAACTCGACCGTGCGTTTTCGCTAGACTTGGGCTTAAAGGGGGAGAAAATAGCTCGGAACGTCACGAAAGTGGGCGTGCGCATTTGTCTACCAACGGGACATCCAAATCTATGCTCAATTTTCAATTCCGAGGAGTTGGTCAAATTCGAAACTCGACCGTGCGTTTTCGCTAGACTTGGGCTTAAAGGGTGAGAAAATAGCTCGGAACGTCACGAAAGTTGGCGTGCGCATTTGTCTACCAACGGGACATCCAAATCTATGCTCAATTTTCAATTCCGAGGAGTTGGTCAAATTCGAAACTCGACCGTGCGTTTTCGCTAGACTTGGGCTTAAAGGGTGAGAAAATAGCTCGGAACGTCACGAAAGTTGGCGTGCGCATTTGTCTACCAACGGGACATCCAAATCTATGCTCAATTTTCAATTCCGAGGAGTTGGTCAAATTCGAAACTCGACCGTGCGTTTTCGCAAGACTTGGGCTTAAAGGGTGAGAAAATAGCTCGGAACGTCACGAAAGTTGGCGTGCGCATTTGTCTACCAATGGGACATCCAAATCTATGCTCAATTTTCAATTCCGAGGAGTTGGTCAAATTCGAAACTCGACCGTGCGTTTTCGCTAGACTTGGGCTTAAAGGGTGAGAAAATAGCTCGGAACGTCACGAAAGTTGGCGTGCGCATTTGTCTACCAACGGGACATCCAAATCTATGCTCAATTTTCAATTCCGAGGAGTTGGTCAAATTCGAAACTCGACCGTGCGTTTTCGCTAGACTTGGGCTTAAAGGGGGAGAAAATAGCTCGGAACGTCACGAAAGTTGGCGTGCGCTCAATTTTCAATTCCGAGGAGTTGGTCAAATTCGAAACTCGACCGTGGCGTTTTCGCTAGACTTGGGCTTAAAGGGGGAGAAAATAGCTCGGAACGTCACGAAAGTTGGCGTGCGCATTTGTCTACCAACGGGACATCCAAATATATGCTCAATTTTGAATTCCGAGGAGATGGTCAAATTCGAAACTCGACCGTGCGTTTTCGCTAGACTTGGGCTTAAAGGGGGAGAAAATAGCTCGGAACGTCACGAAAGTTGGCGTGCGCATTTGTCTACCAACGGGACATCCAAATCTATGCTCAATTTTCAATTCCGAGGAGTTGGTCAAATTCGAAACTCGACCGTGCGTTTTCGCTAGACTTGGGCTTAAAGGGTGAGAAAATAGCTCGGAACGTCACGAAAGTTGGCGTGCGCATTTGTCTACCAACAGGACATCCAAATCTATGCTCAATTTTCAATTCCGAGGAGTTGGTCAAATTCGAAACTCGACCGTGCGTTTTCGCTAGACTTGGGCTTAAAGGGTGAGAAAATAGCTCGGAACGTCACGAAAGTCGGCGTGCGCATTTGTCTACCAACGGGACATCCAAATCTATGCTCAATTTTCAATTCCGAGGAGTTGGTCAAATTCGAAACTCGACCGTGCGTTTTCGCTAGACTTGGGCTTAAAGGGTGAGAAAATAGCTCGGAACGTCACGAAAGTTGGCGTGCGCATTTGTCTACCAACGGGACATCCAAATCTATGCTCAATTTTCAATTCCGAGGAGTTGGTCAAATTCGAAACTCGACCGTGCGTTTTCGCTAGACTTGGGCTTAAAGGGTGAGAAAATAGCTCGGAACGTCACGAAAGTTGGCGTGCGCATTTGTCTACCAACGGGACATCCAAATCTATGCTCAATTTTCAATTCCGAGGAGTTGGTCAAATTCGAAACTCGACCGTGCGTTTTCGCTAGACTTGGGCTTAAAGGGTGAGAAAATAGCTCGGAACGTCACGAAAGTTGGCGTGCGCATTTGTCTACCAACGGGACATCCAAATCTATGCTCAATTTTCAATTCCGAGGAGTTGGTCAAATTCGAAACTCGACCGTGCGTTTTCGCTAGACTTGGGCTTAAAGGGTGAGAAAATAGCTCGGAACGTCACGAAAGTTGGCATGCGCATTTGTCTACCAACGGGACATCCAAATCTATGCTCAATTTTCAATTCCGAGGAGTTGGTCAAATTCGAAACTCGACCGTGCGTTTTCGCTAGACTTGGGCTTAAAGGGTGAGAAAATAGCTCGGAACGTCACGAAAGTTGGCGTGCGCATTTGTCTACCAACGGGACATCCAAATCTATGCTCAATTTTCAATTCCGAGGAGTTGGTCAAATTCGAAACTCGACCGTGCGTGTTCGCTAGACTTGGGCTTAAAGGGTGACAAAATAGCTCGGAACGTCACGAAAGTTGGCGTGCGCATTTGTCTACCAACGGGACATCCAAATCTATGCTCAAATTTCAATTCCGAGGAGTTGGTCAAATTCGAAACTCGACCGTGCGTTTTCGCTAGACTTGGGCTTAAAGGGGGAGAAAATAGCTCGGAACGTCACGAAAGTTGGCGTGCGCATTTGTCTACCAACGGGACATCCAAATCTATGCTCAATTTTCAATTCCGAGGAGTTGGTCAAATTCGAAACTCGACCGTGCGTTTTCGCTAGACTTGGGCTTAAAGGGTGAGAAAATAGCTCGGAACGTCACGAAAGTTGGCGTGCGCATTTGTCTACCAACGGGACATCCAAATCTATGCTCAATTTTCAATTCCGAGGAGTTGGTCAAATTCGAAACTCGACCGTGCGTTTTCGCTAGACTTGGGCTTAAAGGGTGAGAAAATAGCTCGGAACGTCACGAAAGTTGGCGTGCGCATTTGTCTACCAACGGGACATCCAAATCTATGCTCAATTTTCAATTCCGAGGAGTTGGTCAAATTCGAAACTCGACCGTGCGTTTTCGCTAGACTTGGGCTTAAAGGGTGAGAAAATAGCTCGGAACGTCACGAAAGTTGGCGTGCGCATTTGTCTACCAACGGGACATCCAAATCTATGCTCAATTTTCAATTCCGAGGAGTTGGTCAAATTCGAAACTCGACCGTGCGTTTTCGCTAGACTTGGGCTTAAAGGGTGAGAAAATAGCTCGGAACGTCACGAAAGTTGGCGTGCGCATTTGTCTACCAACGGGACATCCAAACCTATGCTCAATTTTCAATTCCGAGGAGTTGGTCAAATTCGAAACTCGACCGTGCGCTTTCGCTAGACTTGGGCTTAAAGGGTGAGAAAATAGCTCGGAACGTCACGAAAGTTGGCGTGCGCATTTGTCTACCAACGGGACATCCAAACCTATGCTCAATTTTCAATTCCGAGGAGTTGGTCAAATTCGAAACTCGACCGTGCGTTTTCGCTAGACTTGGGCTTAAAGGGGGAGAAAATAGCTCGGAACGTCACGAAAGTTGGCGTGCGCATTTGTCTACCAACGGGACATCCAAATCTATGCTCAATTTTCAATTCCGAGGAGTTGGTCAAATTCGAAACTCGACCGTGCGTTTTCGCTAGACTTGGGCTTAAAGGGGGAGAAAATAGCTCGGAACGTCACGAAAGTTGGCGTGCGCATTTGTCTACCAACGGGACATCCAAATCTATGCTCAATTTTCAATTCCGAGGAGTTGGTCAAATTCGAAACTCGACCGTGCGTTTTCGCTAGACTTGGGCTTAAAGGGTGAGAAAATAGCTCGGAACGTCACGAAAGTTGGCGTGCGCATTTGTCTACCAACGGGACATCCAAATCTATGCTCAGTTTTCAATTCCGAGGAGTTGGTCAAATTCGAAACTCGACCGTGCGTTTTCGCTAGACTTGGGCTTAAAGGGTGAGAAAATAGCTCGGAACGTCACGAAAGTTGCCGTGCGCATTTGTCTACCAACGGGACATCCAAATCTATGCTCAATTTTCAATTCCGAGGAGTTGGTCAAATTCGAAACTCGACCGTGCGTTTTCGCTAGACTTGGGCTTAAAGGGTGAGAAAATAGCTCGGAACGTCACGAAAGTTGGCGTGCGCATTTGTCTACCAATGGGACATCCAAATCTATGCTCAATTTTCAATTCCGAGGAGTTGGTCAAATTCGAAACTCGACCGTGCGTTTTCGCTAGACTTGGGCTTAAAGGGTGAGAAAATAGCTCGGAACGTCACGAAAGTTGGCGTACGCATTTGTCTACCAACGGGACATCCAAATCTATGCTCAATTTTCAATTCCGAGGAGTTGGTCAAATTCGAAACTCGACCGTGCGTTTTCGCTAGACTTGGGCTTAAAGGGGGAGAAAATAGCTCGGAACGTCACGAAAGTTGGCGTGCGCTCAATTTTCAATTCCGAGGAGTTGGTCAAATTCGAAACTCGACCGTGCGTTTTCGCTAGACTTGGGCTTAAAGGGGGAGAAAATAGCTCGGAACGTCACGAAAGTTGGCGTGCGCATTTGTCTACCAACGGGACATCCAAATCTATGCTCAATTTTGAATTCCGAGGAGTTGGTCAAATTCGAAACTCGACCGTGCGTTTTCGCTAGACTTGGGCTTAAAGGGGGAGAAAATAGCTCGGAACGTCACGAAAGTTGGCGTGCGCATTTGTCTACCAACGGGACATCCAAATCTATGCTCAATTTTCAATTCCGAGGAGTTGGTCAAATTCGAAACTCGACCGTGCGTTTTCGCTAGACTTGGGCTTAAAGGGTGAGAAAATAGCTCGGAACGTCACGAAAGTTGGCGTGCGCATTTGTCTACCAACGGGACATCCAAATCTATGCTCAATTTTCAATTCCGAGGAGTTGGTCAAATTCGAAACTCGACCGTGCGTTTTCGCTAGACTTGGGCTTAAAGGGAGAGAAAATAGCTCGGAACGTCACGAAAGTTGGCGTGCGCATTTGTCTACCAACGGGACATCCAAATCTATGCTCAATTTTCAATTCCGAGGAGTTGGTCAAATTCGAAACTCGACCGTGCGTTTTCGCTAGACTTGGGCTTAAAGGGTGAGAAAATAGCTCGGAACGTCACGAAAGTTGGCGTGCGCATTTGTCTACCAACGGGACATCCAAATCTATGCTCAATTTTCAATTCCGAGGAGTTGGTCAAATTCGAAACTCGACCGTGCGTTTTCGCTAGACTTGGGCTTAAAGGGTGAGAAAATAGCTCGGAACGTCACGAAAGTTGGCGTGCGCATTTGTCTACCAACGGGACATCCAAATCTATGCTCAATTTTCAATTCCGAGGAGTTGGTCAAATTCGAAACTCGACCGTTGCGTTTTCGCTAGACTTGGGCTTAAAGGGTGAGAAAATAGCTCGGAACGTCACGAAAGTTGGCGTGCGCATTTGTCTACCAACGGGACATCCAAATCTATGCTCAATTTTCAATTCCGAGGAGTTGGTCAAATTCGAAACTCGACCGTGCGTTTTCGCTAGACTTGGGCTTAAAGGGTGAGAAAATAGCTCGGAACGTCACGAAAGTTGGCGTGCGCATTTGTCTACCAACGGGACATCCAAATCTATGCTCAATTTTCAATTCCGAGGAGTTGGTCAAATTCGAAACTCGACCGTGCGTTTTCGCTAGACTTGGGCTTAAAGGGTGAGAAAATAGCTCGGAACGTCACGAAAGTTGGCGTGCGCATTTGTCTACCAACGGGACATCCAAATCTATGCTCAATTTTCAATTCCGAGGAGTTGGTCAAATTCGAAACTCGACCGTGCGTTTTCGCTAGACTTGGGCTTAAAGGGTGAGAAAATAGCTCGGAACGTCACGAAAGTTGGCGTGCGCATTTGTCTACCAACGGGACATCCAAATCTATGCTCAGTTTTCAATTCCGAGGAGTTGGTCAAATTCGAAACTCGACCGTGCGTTTTCGCTAGACTTGGGCTTAAAGGGTGAGAAAATAGCTCGGAACGTCACGAAAGTTGGCGTGCGCATTTGTCTACCAACGGGACATCCAAATCTATGCTCAATTTTCAATTCCGAGGAGTTGGTCAAATTCGAAACTCGACCGTGCGTTTTCGCTAGACTTGGGCTTAAAGGGTGAGAAAATAGCTCGGAACGTCACGAAAGTTGGCGTGCGCATTTGTCTACCAACGGGACATCCAAATCTATGCTCAATTTTCAATTCCGAGGAGTTGGTCAAATTCGAAACTCGACCGTGCGTTTTCGCTAGACTTGGGCTTAAAGGGTGAGAAAATAGCTCGGAACGTCACGAAAGTTGGCGTGCGCATTTGTCTACCAACGGGACATCCAAATCTATGCTCAATTTTCAATTCCGAGGAGTTGGTCAAATTCGAAACTCGACCGTGCGTTTTCGCTAGACTTGGGCTTAAAGGGGGAGAAAATAGCTCGGAACGTCACGAAAGTTGGCGTGCGCTCAATTTTCAATTCCGAGGAGTTGGTCAAATTCGAAACTCGACCGTGCGTTTTCGCTAGACTTGGGCTTAAAGGGGGAGAAAATAGCTCGGAACGTCACGAAAGTTGGCGTGCGCATTTGTCTACCAACGGGACATCCAAACCTATGCTCAATTTTCAATTCCGAGGAGTTGGTCAAATTCGAAACTCGACCGTGCGTTTTCGCTAGACTTGGACTTAAAGGGGGAGAAAATAGCTCGGAACGTCACGAAAGTTGGCGTGCGCATTTGTCTACCAACGGGACATCCAAATCTATGCTCAATTTTCAATTCCGAGGAGTTGGTCAAATTCGAAACTCGACCGTGCGTTTTCGCTAGACTTGGGCTTAAAGGGTGAGAAAATAGCTCGGAACGTCACGAAAGTTGGCGTGCGCATTTGTCTACCAACGGGACATCCAAATCTATGCTCAATTTTCAATTCCGAGGAGTTGGTCAAATTCGAAACTCGACCGTGCGTTTTCGCTAGACTTGGGCTTAAAGGGTGAGAAAATAGCTCGGAACGTCACGAAAGTTGGCGTGCGCATTTGTCTACCAACGGGACATCCAAATCTATGCTCAATTTTCAATTCCGAGGAGTTGGTCAAATTCGAAACTCGACCGTGCGTTTTCGCTAGACTTGGGCTTAAAGGGTGAGAAAATAGCTCGGAACGTCACGAAAGTTGGCGTGCGCATTTGTCTACCAACGGGACATCCAAATCTATGCTCAATTTTCAATTCCGAGGAGTTGGTCAAATTCGAAACTCGACCGTGCGTTTTCGCTAGACTTGGGCTTAAAGGGGGAGAAAATAGCTCGGAACGTCACGAAAGTTGGCGTGCGCATTTGTCTACCAACGGGACATCCAAATCTATGCTCAATTTTCAATTCCGAGGAGTTGGTCAAATTCGAAACTCGACCGTGCGTTTTCGCTAGACTTGGGCTTAAAGGGTGAGAAAATAGCTCGGAACGTCACGAAAGTTGGCGTGCGCATTTGTCTACCAACGGGACATCCAAATCTATGCTCAATTTTCAATTCCGAGGAGTTGGTCAAATTCGAAACTCGACCGTGCGTTTTCGCTAGACTTGGGCTTAAAGGGTGAGAAAATAGCTCGGAACGTCACGAAAGTTGGCGTGCGCATTTGTCTACCAACGGGACATCCAAACCTATGCTCAATTTTCAATTCCGAGGAGTTGGTCAAATTCGAAACTCGACCGTGCGTTTTCGCTAGACTTGGACTTAAAGGGGGAGAAAATAGCTCGGAACGTCACGAAAGTTGGCGTGCGCATTTGTCTACCAACGGGACATCCAAATCTATGCTCAATTTTCAATTCCGAGGAGTTGGTCAAATTCGAAACTCGACCGTGCATTTTCGCTAGACTTGGGCTTAAAGGGTGAGAAAATAGCTCGGAACGTCACGAAAGTTGGCGTGCGCATTTGTCTACCAACGGGACATCCAAATCTATGCTCAATTTTCAATTCCGAGGAGTTGGTCAAATTCGAAACTCGACCGTGCGTTTTCGCTAGACTTGGGCTTAAAGGGTGAGAAAATAGCTCGGAACGTCACGAAAGTTGGCGTGCGCATTTGTCTACCAACGGGACATCCAAATCTATGCTCAATTTTCAATTCCGAGGAGTTGGTCAAATTCGAAACTCGACCGTGCGTTTTCGCTAGACTTGGGCTTAAAGGGTGAGAAAATAGCTCGGAACGTCACGAAAGTTGGCGTGCGCATTTGTCTACCAACGGGACATCCAAATCTATGCTCAATTTTCAATTCCGAGGAGTTGGTCAAATTCGAAACTCGACCGTGCGTTTTCGCTAGACTTGGGCTTAAAGGGTGAGAAAATAGCTCGGAACGTCACGAAAGTTGGCGTGCGCATTTGTCTACCAACGGGACATCCAAATCTATGCTCAATTTTCAATTCCGAGGAGTTGGTCAAATTCGAAACTCGACCGTGCGTTTTCGCTAGACTTGGGCTTAAAGGGTGAGAAAATAGCTCGGAACGTCACGAAAGTTGGCGTGCGCATTTGTCTACCAACGGGACATCCAAATCTATGCTCAATTTTCAATTCCGAGGAGTTGGTCAAATTCGAAACTCGACCGTGCGTTTTCGCTAGACTTGGGCTTAAAGGGTGAGAAAATAGCTCGGAACGTCACGAAAGTTGGCGTGCGCATTTGTCTACCAACGGGACATCCAAATCTATGCTCAATTTTCAATTCCGAGGAGTTGGTCAAATTCGAAACTCCACCGTGCGTTTTCGCTAGACTTGGGCTTAAAGGGGGAGAAAATAGCTCGGAACGTCACGAAAGTTGGCGTGCGCATTTGTCTACCAACGGGACATCCAAATCTATGCTCAATTTTCAATTCCGAGGAGTTGGTCAAATTCGAAACTCGACCGTGCGTTTTCGCTAGACTTGGGCTTAAAGGGGGAGAAAATAGCTCGGAACGTCACGAAAGTTGGCGTGCGCATTTGTCTACCAACGGGACATCCAAATCTATGCTCAATTTTCAATTCCGAGGAGTTGGTCAAATTCGAAACTCGACCGTGCGTTTTCGCTAGACTTGGGCTTAAAGGGGGAGAAAATAGCTCGGAACGTCACGAAAGTTGGCGTGCGCATTTGTCTACCAACGGGACATCCAAATCTATGCTCAATTTTCAATTCCGAGGAGTTGGTCAAATTCGAAACTCGACCGTGCGTTTTCGCTAGACTTGGGCTTAAAGGGGGAGAAAATAGCTCGGAACGTCACGAAAGTTGGCGTGCGCATTTGTCTACCAACGGGACATCCAAATCTATGCTCAATTTTCAATTCCGAGGAGTTGGTCAAATTCGAAACTCGACCGTGCGTTTTCGCTAGACTTGGGCTTAAAGGGGGAGAAAATAGCTCGGAACGTCACGAAAGTTGGCGTGCGCATTTGTCTACCAACGGGACATCCAAATCTATGCTCAATTTTCAATTCCGAGGAGTTGGTCAAATTCGAAACTCGACCGTGCGTTTTCGCTAGACTTGGGCTTAAAGGGGGAGAAAATAGCTCGGAACGTCACGAAAGTTGGCGTGCGCATTTGTCTACCAACGGGACATCCAAATCTATGCTCAATTTTCAATTCCGAGGAGTTGGTCAAATTCGAAACTCGACCGTGCGTTTTCGCTAGACTTGGGCTTAAAGGGGGAGAAAATAGCTCGGAACGTCACGAAAGTTGGCGTGCGCATTTGTCTACCAACGGGACATCCAAATCTATGCTCAATTTTCAATTCCGAGGAGTTGGTCAAATTCGAAACTCGACCGTGCGTTTTCGCTAGACTTGGGCTTAAAGGGGGAGAAAATAGCTCGGAACGTCACGAAAGTTGGCGTGCGCATTTGTCTACCAACGGGACATCCAAATCTATGCTCAATTTTCAATTCCGAGGAGTTGGTCAAATTCGAAACTCGACCGTGCGTTTTCGCTAGACTTAGGCTTAAAGGGGGAGAAAATAGCTCGGCACGTCACGAAAGTTGGCGTGCGCATTTGTCTACCAACGGGACATCCAAATCTATGCTCAATTTTCAATTCCGAGGAGTTGGTCAAATTCGAAACTCGACCGTGCGTTTTCGCTAGACTTGGGCTTAAAGGGGGAGAAAATAGCTCGGAACGTCACGAAAGTTGGCGTGCGCATTTGTCTACCAACGGGACATCCAAATCTATGCTCAATTTTCAATTCCGAGGAGTTGGTCAAATTCGAAACTCGACCGTGCGTTTTCGCTAGACTTGGGCTTAAAGGGGGAGAAAATAGCTCGGAACGTCACGAAAGTTGGCGTGCGCATTTGTCTACCAACGGGACATCCAAATCTATGCTCAATTTTCAATTCCGAGGAGTTGGTCAAATTCGAAACTCGACCGTGCGTTTTCGCTAGACTTGGGCTTAAAGGGGGAGAAAATAGCTCGGAACGTCACGAAAGTTGGCGTGCGCATTTGTCTACCAACGGGACATCCAAATCTATGCTCAATTTTCAATTCCGAGGAGTTGGTCAAATTCGAAACTCGACCGTGCGTTTTCGCTAGACTTGGGCTTAAAGGGTGAGAAAATAGCTCGGAACGTCACGAAAGTTGGCGTGCGCATTTGTCTACCAACGGGACATCCAAATCTATGCTCAATTTTCAATTCCGAGGAGTTGGTCAAATTCGAAACTCGACCGTGCGTTTTCGCTAGACTTGGGCTTAAAGGGTGAGAAAATAGCTCGGAACGTCACGAAAGTTGGCGTGCGCATTTGTCTACCAACGGGACATCCAAATCTATGCTCAGTTTTCAATTCCGAGGAGTTGGTCAAATTCGAAACTCGACCGTGCGTTTTCGCTAGACTTGGGCTTAAAGGGTGAGAAAATAGCTCGGAACGTCACGAAAGTTGGCGTGCGCATTTGTCTACCAACGGGACATCCAAATCTATGCTCAATTTTCAATTCCGAGGAGTTGGTCAAATTCGAAACTTGACCGTGCGTTTTCGCTAGACTTGGGCTTAAAGGGTGAGAAAATAGCTCGGAACGTCACGAAAGTTGGCGTGCGCATTTGTCTACCAACGGGACATCCAAATCTATGCTCAATTTTCAATTCCGAGGAGTTGGTCAAATTCGAAACTCGACCGTGCGTTTTCGCTAGACTTGGGCTTAAAGGGTGAGAAAATAGCTCGGAACGTCACGAAAGTTGGCGTGCGCATTTGTCTACCAACGGGACATCCAAATCTATGCTCAATTTTCAATTCCGAGGAGTTGGTCAAATTCGAAACTCGACCGTGCGTTTTCGCTAGACTTGGGCTTAAAGGGTGAGAAAATAGCTCGGAACGTCACGAAAGTTGGCGTGCGCATTTGTCTACCAACGGGACATCCAAATCTATGCTCAATTTTCAATTCCGAGGAGTTGGTCAAATTCGAAACTCGACCGTGCGTTTTCGCTAGACTTGGGCTTAAAGGGGGAGAAAATAGCTCGGAACGTCACGAAAGTTGGCGTGCGCTCAATTTTCAATTCCGAGGAGTTGGTCAAATTCGAAACTCGACCGTGCGTTTTCGCTAGACTTGGGCTTAAAGGGGGAGAAAATAGCTCGGAACGTCACGAAAGTTGGCGTGCGCATTTGTCTACCAACGGGACATCCAAATCTATGCTCAATTTTGAATTCCGAGGAGTTGGTCAAATTCGAAACTCGACCGTGCGTTTTCGCTAGACTTGGGCTTAAAGGGGGAGAAAATAGCTCGGAACGTCACGAAAGTTGGCGTGCGCATTTGTCTACCAACGGGACATCCAAATCTATGCTCAATTTTGAATTCCGAGGAGTTGGTCAAATTCGAAACTCGACCGTGCGTTTTCGCTAGACTTGGGCTTAAAGGGTGAGAAAATAGCTCGGAACGTCACGAAAGTTGGCGTGCGCATTTGTCTACCAACGGGACATCCAAATCTATGCTCAATTTTCAATTCCGAGGAGTTGGTCAAATTCGAAACTCGACCGTGCGTTTTCGCTAGACTTGGGCTTAAAGGGTGAGAAAATAGCTCGGAACGTCACGAAAGTTGGCGTGCGCATTTGTCTACCAACGGGACATCCAAATCTATGCTCAATTTTCAATTCCGAGGAGTTGGTCAAATTCGAAACTCGACCGTGCGTTTTCGCTAGACTTGGGCTTAAAGGGTGAGAAAATAGCTCGGAACGTCACGAAAGTTGGCGTGCGCATTTGTCTACCAACGGGACATCCAAATCTATGCTCAATTTTCAATTCCGAGGAGTTGGTCAAATTCGAAACTCGACCGTGCGTTTTCGCTAGACTTGGGCTTAAAGGGTGAGAAAATAGCTCGGAACGTCACGAAAGTTGGCGTGCGCATTTGTCTACCAACGGGACATCCAAATCTATGCTCAATTTTCAATTCCGAGGAGTTGGTCAAATTCGAAACTCGACCGTGCGTTTTCGCTAGACTTGGGCTTAAAGGGTGAGAAAATAGCTCGGAACGTCACGAAAGTTGGCGTGCGCATTTGTCTACCAACGGGACATCCAAATCTATGCTCAATTTTCAATTCCGAGGAGTTGGTCAAATTCGAAACTCGACCGTGCGTTTTCGCTAGACTTGGGCTTAAAGGGTGAGAAAATAGCTCGGAACGTCACGAAAGTTGGCGTGCGCATTTGTCTACCAACGGGACATCCAAATCTATGCTCAATTTTCAATTCCGAGGAGTTGGTCAAATTCGAAACTCGACCGTGCGTTTTCGCTAGACTTGGGCTTAAAGGGTGAGAAAATAGCTCGGAACGTCACGAAAGTTGGCGTGCGCATTTGTCTACCAACGGGACATCCAAATCTATGCTCAATTTTCAATTCCGAGGAGTTGGTCAAATTCGAAACTCGACCGTGCGTTTTCGCTAGACTTGGGCTTAAAGGGTGAGAAAATAGCTCGGAACGTCACGAAAGTTGGCGTGCGCATTTGTCTACCAACGGGACATCCAAATCTATGCTCAATTTTCAATTCCGAGGAGTTGGTCAAATTCGAAACTCGACCGTGCGTTTTCGCTAGACTTGGGCTTAAAGGGTGAGAAAATAGCTCGGAACGTCACGAAAGTTGGCGTGCGCATTTGTCTACCAACGGGACATCCAAATCTATGCTCAATTTTCAATTCCGAGGAGTTGGTCAAATTCGAAACTCGACCGTGCGTTTTCGCTAGACTTGGGCTTAAAGGGTGAGAAAATAGCTCGGAACGTCACGAAAGTTGGCGTGCGCATTTGTCTACCAACGGGACATCCAAATCTATGCTCAATTTTCAATTCCGAGGAGTTGGTCAAATTCGAAACTCGACCGTGCGTTTTCGCTAGACTTGGGCTTAAAGGGTGAGAAAATAGCTCGGAACGTCACGAAAGTTGGCGTGCGCATTTGTCTACCAACGGGACATCCAAATCTATGCTCAATTTTCAATTCCGAGGAGTTGGTCAAATTCGAAACTCGACCGTGCGTTTTCGCTAGACTTGGGCTTAAAGGGTGAGAAAATAGCTCGGAACGTCACGAAAGTTGGCGTGCGCATTTGTCTACCAACGGGACATCCAAATCTATGCTCAATTTTCAATTCCGAGGAGTTGGTCAAATTCGAAACTCGACCGTGCGTTTTCGCTAGACTTGGGCTTAAAGTGTGAGAAAATAGCTCGGAACGTCACGAAAGTTGGCGTGCGCATTTGTCTACCAACGGGACATCCAAATCTATGCTCAATTTTCAATTCCGAGGAGTTGGTCAAATTCGAAACTCGACCGTGCGTTTTCGCTAGACTTGGGCTTAAAGGGTGAGAAAATAGCTCGGAACGTCACGAAAGTTGGCGTGCGCATTTGTCTACCAACGGGACATCCAAATCTATGCTCAATTTTCAATTCCGAGGAGTTGGTCAAATTCGAAACTCGACCGTGCGTTTTCGCTAGACTTGGGCTTAAAGGGGGAGAAAATAGCTCGGAACGTCACGAAAGTTGGCGTGCGCTCAATTTTCAATTCCGAGGAGTTGGTCAAATTCGAAACTCGACCGTGCGTTTTCGCTAGACTTGGGCTTAAAGGGGGAGAAAATAGCTCGGAACGTCACGAAAGTTGGCGTGCGCATTTGTCTATCAACGGGACATCCAAATCTATGCTCAATTTTCAATTCCGAGGAGTTGGTCAAATTCGAAACTCGACCGTGCGTTTTCGCTAGACTTGGGCTTAAAGGGGGAGAAAATAGCTCGGAACGTCACGAAAGTTGGCGTGCGCATTTGTCTACCAACGGGACATCCAAATCTATGCTCAATTTTCAATTCCGAGGAGTTGGTCAAATTCGAAACTCGACCGTGCGTTTTCGCTAGACTTGGGCTTAAAGGGGGAGAAAATAGCTCGGAACGTCACGAAAGGTTGCGTGCGCATTTGTCTACCAACGGGACATCCAAATCTATGCTCAATTTTCAATTCCGAGGAGTTGGTCAAATTCGAAACTCGACCGTGCGTTTTCGCTAGACTTGGGCTTAAAGGGTGAGAAAATAGCTCGGAACGTCACGAAAGTTGGCGTGCGCATTTGTCTACCAACGGGACATCCAAATCTATGCTCAATTTTCAATTCCGAGGAGTTGGTCAAATTCGAAACTCGACCGTGCGTTTTCGCTAGACTTGGGCTTAAAGGGTGAGAAAATAGCTCGGAACGTCACGAAAGTTGGCGTGCGCATTTGTCTACCAACGGGACATCCAAATCTATGCTCAATTTTCAATTCCGAGGAGTTGGTCAAATTCGAAACTCGACCGTGCGTTTTCGCTAGACTTGGGCTTAAAGGGTGAGAAAATAGCTCGGAACGTCACGAAAGTTGGCGTGCGCATTTGTCTACCAACGGGACATCCAAATCTATGCTCAATTTTCAATTCCGAGGAGTTGGTCAAATTCGAAACTCGACCGTGCGTTTTCGCTAGACTTGGGCTTAAAGGGTGAGAAAATAGCTCGGAACGTCACGAAAGTTGGCGTGCGCATTTGTCTACCAACGGGACATCCAAATCTATGCTCAATTTTCAATTCCGAGGAGTTGGTCAAATTCGAAACTCGACCGTGCGTTTTCGCTAGACTTGGGCTTAAAGGGTGAGAAAATAGCTCGGAACGTCACGAAAGTTGGCGTGCGCATTTGTCTACCAACGGGACATCCAAATCTATGCTCAATTTTCAATTCCGAGGAGTTGGTCAAATTCGAAACTCGACCGTGCGTTTTCGCTAGACTTGGGCTTAAAGGGTGAGAAAATAGCTCGGAACGTCACGAAAGTTGGCGTGCGCATTTGTCTACCAACGGGACATCCAAATCTATGCTCAATTTTCAATTCCGAGGAGTTGGTCAAATTCGAAACTCGACCGTGCGTTTTCGCTAGACTTGGGCTTAAAGGGTGAGAAAATAGCTCGGAACGTCACGAAAGTTGGCGTGCGCATTTGTCTACCAACGGGACATCCAAATCTATGCTCAATTTTCAATTCCGAGGAGTTGGTCAAATTCGAAACTCGACCGTGCGTTTTCGCTAGACTTGGGCTTAAAGGGTGAGAAAATAGCTCGGAACGTCACGAAAGTTGGCGTGCGCATTTGTCTACCAACGGGACATCCAAATCTATGCTCAATTTTCAATTCCGAGGAGTTGGTCAAATTCGAAACTCGACCGTGCGTTTTCGCTAGACTTGGGCTTAAAGGGTGAGAAAATAGCTCGGAACGTCACGAAAGTTGGCGTGCGCATTTGTCTACCAACGGGACATCCAAATCTATGCTCAATTTTCAATTCCTAGGAGTTGGTCAAATTCGAAACTCGACCGTGCGTTTTCGCTAGACTTGGGCTTAAAGGGGGAGAAAATAGCTCGGAACGTCACGAAAGTTGGCGTGCGCTCAATTTTCAATTCCGAGGAGTTGGTCAAATTCGAAACTCGACCGTGCGTTTTCGCTAGACTTGGGCTTAAAGGTGGAGAAAATAGCTCGGAACGTCACGAAAGTTGGCGTGCGCATTTGTCTACCAACGGGACATCCAAATCTATGCTCAATTTTCAATTCCGAGGAGTTGGTCAAATTCGAAACTCGACCGTGCGTTTTCGCTAGACTTGGGCTTAAAGGGGGAGAAAATAGCTCGGAACGTCACGAAAGTTGGCGTGCGCATTTGTCTACCAACGGGACATCCAAATCTATGCTCAATTTTCAATTCCGAGGAGTTGGTCAAATTCGAAACTCGACCGTGCGTTTTCGCTAGACTTGGGCTTAAAGGGGGAGAAAATAGCTCGGAACGTCACGAAAGGTTGCGTGCGCATTTGTCTACCAACGGGACATCCAAATCTATGCTCAATTTTCAATTCCGAGGAGTTGGTCAAATTCGAAACTCGACCGTGCGTTTTCGCTAGACTTGGGCTTAAAGGGTGAGAAAATAGCTCGGAACGTCACGAAAGTTGGCGTGCGCATTTGTCTACCAACGGGACATCCAAATCTATGCTCAATTTTCAATTCCGAGGAGTTGGTCAAATTCGAAACTCGACCGTGCGTTTTCGCTAGACTTGGGCTTAAAGGGTGAGAAAATAGCTCGGAACGTCACGAAAGTTGGCGTGCGCATTTGTCTACCAACGGGACATCCAAATCTATGCTCAATTTTCAATTCCGAGGAGTTGGTCAAATTCGAAACTCGACCGTGCGTTTTCGCTAGACTTGGGCTTAAAGGGTGAGAAAATAGCTCGGAATGTCACGAAAGTTGGCGTGCGCATTTGTCTACCAACGGGACATCCAAATCTATGCTCAAAATTCAATTCCGAGGAGTTGGTCAAATTCGAAACTCGACCGTGCGTTTTCGCTAGACTTGGGCTTAAAGGGGGAGAAAATAGCTCGGAACGTCACGAAAGTTGGCGTGCGCATTTGTCTACCAACGGGACATCCAAATCTATGCTCAAATTTCAATTCCGAGGAGTTGGTCAAATTCGAAACTCGACCGTGCATTTTCGCTAGACTTGGGCTTAAAGGGGGAGAAAATAGCTCGGAACGTCACGAAAGTTGGCGTGCGCATTTGTCTACCAACGGGACATCCAAATCTATGCTCAAATTTCAATTCCGAGGAGTTGGTCAAATTCGAAACTCGACCGTGCGTTTTCGCTAGACTTGGGCTTAAAGGGGGAGAAAATAGCTCGGAACGTCACGAAAGTTGGCGTGCGCATTTGTCTACCAACGGGACATCCAAATCTATACTCAATTTTCAATTCCGAGGAGTTGGTCAAATTCGAAACTCGACCGTGCGTTTTCGCTAGACTTGGGCTTAAAGGGGGAGAAAATAGCTCGGAACGTCACGAAAGGTTGCGTGCGCATTTGTCTACCAACGGGACATCCAAATCTATGCTCAATTTTCAATTCCGAGGAGTTGGTCAAATTCGAAACTCGACCGTGCGTTTTCGCTAGACTTGGGCTTAAAGGGTGAGAAAATAGCTCGGAACGTCACGAAAGTTGGCGTGCGCATTTGTCTACCAACGGGACATCCAAATCTATGCTCAATTTTCAATTCCGAGGAGTTGGTCAAATTCGAAACTCGACCGTGCGTTTTCGCTAGACTTGGGCTTAAAGGGTGAGAAAATAGCTCGGAACGTCACGAAAGTTGGCGTGCGCATTTGTCTACCAACGGGACATCCAAATCTATGCTCAATTTTCAATTCCGAGGAGTTGGTCAAATTCGAAACTCGACCGTGCGTTTTCGCTAGACTTGGGCTTAAAGGGTGAGAAAATAG
The DNA here is from genome assembly GCA_027924585.1 of Larix kaempferi. NCBI lineage: Eukaryota > Viridiplantae > Streptophyta > Pinopsida > Pinales > Pinaceae > Larix > Larix kaempferi. The sequence continues at coordinate 87,173 of BSBM01002515.1, read as the reverse complement.
CTCGGAACGTCACGAAAGTTGGCGTGCGCATTTGTCTACCAACGGGACATCCAAATCTATGCTCAATTTTCAATTCCGAGGAGTTGGTCAAATTCGAAACTCGACCGTGCGTTTTCGCTAGACTTGGGCTTAAAGGGTGAGAAAATAGCTCGGAACGTCACGAAAGTTGGCGTGCGCATTTGTCTACCAACGGGACATCCAAATCTATGCTCAATTTTCAATTCCGAGGAGTTGGTCAAATTCGAAACTCGACCGTGCGTTTTCGCTAGACTTGGGCTTAAAGGGGGAGAAAATAGCTCGGAACGTCACGAAAGTTGGCGTGCGCATTTGTCTACCAACGGGACATCCAAATCTATGCTCAATTTTCAATTCCGAGGAGTTGGTCAAATTCGAAACTCGACCGTGCGTTTTCGCTAGACTTGGGCTTAAAGGGGGAGAAAATAGCTCGGAACGTCACGAAAGTTGGCGTGCGCATTTGTCTACCAACGGGACATCCAAATCTATGCTCAATTTTCAATTCCGAGGAGTTGGTCAAATTCGAAACTCGACCGTGCGTTTTCGCTAGACTTGGGCTTAAAGGGGGAGAAAATAGCTCGGAACGTCACGAAAGTTGGCGTGCGCATTTGTCTACCAACGGGACATCCAAATCTATGCTCAATTTTCAATTCCGAGGAGTTGGTCAAATTCGAAACTCGACCGTGCGTTTTCGCTAGACTTGGGCTTAAAGGGGGAGAAAATAGCTCGGAACGTCACGAAAGTTGGCGTGCGCATTTGTCTACCAACGGGACATCCAAATCTATGCTCAATTTTCAATTCCGAGGAGTTGGTCAAATTCGAAACTCGACCGTGCGTTTTCGCTAGACTTGGGCTTAAAGGGGGAGAAAATAGCTCGGAACGTCACGAAAGTTGGCGTGCGCATTTGTCTACCAACGGGACATCCAAATCTATGCTCAATTTTCAATTCCGAGGAGTTGGTCAAATTCGAAACTCGACCGTGCGTTTTCGCTAGACTTGGGCTTAAAGGGGGAGAAAATAGCTCGGAACGTCACGAAAGTTGGCGTGCGCATTTGTCTACCAACGGGACATCCAAATCTATGCTCACTTTTCAATTCCGAGGAGTTGGTCAAATTCGAAACTCGACCGTGCGTTTTCGCTAGACTTGGGCTTAAAGGGGGAGAAAATAGCTCGGAACGTCACGAAAGTTGGCGTGCGCATTTGTCTACCAACGGGACATCCAAATCTATGCTCAATTTTCAATTCCGAGGAGTTGGTCAAATTCGAAACTCGACCGTGCGTTTTCGCTAGACTTGGGCTTAAAGGGGGAGAAAATAGCTCGGAACGTCACGAAAGTTGGCGTGCGCATTTGTCTACCAACGGGACATCCAAATCTATGCTCAATTTTCAATTCCGAGGAGTTGGTCAAATTCGAAACTCGACCGTGCGTTTTCGCTAGACTTGGGCTTAAAGGGGGAGAAAATAGCTCGGCACGTCACGAAAGTTGGCGTGCGCATTTGTCTACCAACGGGACATCCAAATCTATGCTCAATTTTCAATTCCGAGGAGTTGGTCAAATTCGAAACTCGACCGTGCGTTTTCGCTAGACTTGGGCTTAAAGGGGGAGAAAATAGCTCGGAACGTCACGAAAGTTGGCGTGCGCATTTGTCTACCAACGGGACATCCAAATCTATGCTCAATTTTCAATTCCGAGGAGTTGGTCAAATTCGAAACTCGACCGTGCGTTTTCGCTAGACTTGGGCTTACAGGGGGAGAAAATAGCTCGGAACGTCACGAAAGTTGGCGTGCGCATTTGTCTACCAACGGGACATCCAAATCTATGCTCAATTTTGAATTCCGAGGAGTTGGTCAAATTCGAAACTCGACCGTGCGTTTTCGCTAGACTTGGGCTTAAAGGGGGAGAAAATAGCTCGGAACGTCACGAAAGTTGGCGTGCGCATTTGTCTACCAACGGGACATCCAAATCTATGCTCAATTTTCAATTCCGAGGAGTTGGTCAAATTCAAAACTCGACCGTGTGCGTTTTCGCTAGACTTGGGCTTAAAGGGTGAGAAAATAGCTCGGAACGTCACGAAAGTTGGCGTGCGCATTTGTCTACCAACGGGACATCCAAATCTATGCTCAATTTTCAATTCCGAGGAGTTGGTCAAATTCGAAACTCGACCGTGCGTTTTCGCTAGACTTGGGCTTAAAGGGTGAGAAAATAGCTCGGAACGTCACGAAAGTTGGCGTGCGCATTTGTCTACCAACGGGACATCCAAATCTATGCTCAGTTTTCAATTCCGAGGAGTTGGTCAAATTCGAAACTCGACCGTGCGTTTTCGCTAGACTTGGGCTTAAAGGGTGAGAAAATAGCTCGGAACGTCACGAAAGTTGGCGTGCGCATTTGTCTACCAACGGGACATCCAAATCTATGCTCAATTTTCAATTCCGAGGAGTTGGTCAAATTCGAAACTCGACCGTGCGTTTTTCGCTAGACTTGGGCTTAAAGGGTGAGAAAATAGCTCGGAACGTCACGAAAGTTGGCGTGCGCATTTGTCTACCAATGGGACATCCAAATCTATGCTCAATTTTCAATTCCGAGGAGTTGGTCAAATTCGAAACTCGACCGTGCGTTTTCGCTAGACTTGGGCTTAAAGGGTGAGAAAATAGCTCGGAACGTCACGAAAGTTGGCGTGCGCATTTGTCTACCAACGGGACATCCAAATCTATGCTCAATTTTCAATTCCGAGGAGTTGGTCAAATTCGAAACTCGACCGTGCGTTTTCGCTAGACTTGGGCTTAAAGGGGGAGAAAATAGCTCGGAACGTCACGAAAGTTGGCGTGCGCTCAATTTTCAATTCCGAGGAGTTGGTCAAATTCGAAACTCGACCGTGCGTTTTCGCTAGACTTGGGCTTAAAGGGGGAGAAAATAGCTCGGAACGTCACGAAAGTTGGCGTGCGCATTTGTCTACCAACGGGACATCCAAATCTATGCTCAATTTTGAATTCCGAGGAGTTGGTCAAATTCGAAACTCGACCGTCCGTTTTCGCTAGACTTGGGCTTAAAGGGGGAGAAAATAGCTCGGAACGTCACGAAAGTTGGCGTGCGCATTTGTCTACCAACGGGACATCCAAATCTATGCTCAATTTTCAATTCCGAGGAGTTGGTCAAATTCGAAACTCGACCGTGCGTTTTCGCTAGACTTGGGCTTAAAGGGTGAGAAAATAGCTCGGAACGTCACGAAAGTTGGCGTGCGCATTTGTCTACCAACGGGACATCCAAATCTATGCTCAATTTTCAATTCCGAGGAGTTGGTCAAATTCGAAACTCGACCGTGCGTTTTCGCTAGACTTGGGCTTAAAGGGTGAGAAAATAGCTCGGAACGTCACGAAAGTTGGCGTGCGCATTTGTCTACCAACGGGACATCCAAATCTATGCTCAATTTTCAATTCCGAGGAGTTGGTCAAATTCGAAACTCGACCGTGCGTTTTCGCTAGACTTGGGCTTAAAGGGTGAGAAAATAGCTCGGAACGTCACGAAAGTTGGCGTGCGCATTTGTCTACCAACGGGACATCCAAATCTATGCTCAATTTTCAATTCCGAGGAGTTGGTCAAATTCGAAACTCGACCGTGCGTTTTCGCTAGACTTGGGCTTAAAGGGTGAGAAAATAGCTCGGAATGTCACGAAAGTTGGCGTGCGCATTTGTCTACCAACGGGACATCCAAATCTATGCTCAAAATTCAATTCCGAGGAGTTGGTCAAATTCGAAACTCGACCGTGCGTTTTCGCTAGACTTGGGCTTAAAGGGGGAGAAAATAGCTCGGAACGTCACGAAAGTTGGCGTGCGCATTTGTCTACCAACGGGACATCCAAATCTATGCTCAAATTTCAATTCCGAGGAGTTGGTCAAATTCGAAACTCGACCGTGCGTTTTCGCTAGACTTGGGCTTACAGGGGGAGAAAATAGCTCGGAACGTCACGAAAGTTGGCGTGCGCATTTGTCTACCAACGGGACATCCAAATCTATGCTCAATTTTGAATTCCGAGGAGTTGGTCAAATTCGAAACTCGACCGTGCGTTTTCGCTAGACTTGGGCTTAAAGGGGGAGAAAATAGCTCGGAACGTCACGAAAGTTGGCGTGCGCATTTGTCTACCAACGGGACATCCAAATCTATGCTCAATTTTCAATTCCGAGGAGTTGGTCAAATTCGAAACTCGACCGTGCGTTTTCGCTAGACTTGGGCTTAAAGGGTGAGAAAATAGCTCGGAACGTCACGAAAGTTGGCGTGCGCATTTGTCTACCAACGGGACATCCAAATCTATGCTCAATTTTCAATTCCGAGGAGTTGGTCAAATTCGAAACTCGACCGTGCGTTTTCGCTAGACTTGGGCTTAAAGGGTGAGAAAATAGCTCGGAACGTCACGAAAGTTGGCGTGCGCATTTGTCTACCAACGGGACATCCAAATCTATGCTCAGTTTTCAATTCCGAGGAGTTGGTCAAATTCGAAACTCGACCGTGCGTTTTCGCTAGACTTGGGCTTAAAGGGTGAGAAAATAGCTCGGAACGTCACGAAAGTTGGCGTGCGCATTTGTCTACCAACGGGACATCCAAATCTATGCTCAATTTTCAATTCCGAGGAGTTGGTCAAATTCGAAACTCGACCGTGCGTTTTCGCTAGACTTGGGCTTAAAGGGTGAGAAAATAGCTCGGAACGTCACGAAAGTTGGCCGTGCGCATTTGTCTACCAATGGGACATCCAAATCTATGCTCAATTTTCAATTCCGAGGAGTTGGTCAAATTCGAAACTCGACCGTGCGTTTTCGCTAGACTTGGGCTTAAAGGGTGAGAAAATAGCTCGGAACGTCACGAAAGTTGGCGTGCGCATTTGTCTACCAACGGGACATCCAAATCTATGCTCAATTTTCAATTCCGAGGAGTTGGTCAAATTCGAAACTCGACCGTGCGTTTTCGCTAGACTTGGGCTTAAAGGGGGAGAAAATAGCTCGGAACGTCACGAAAGTTGGCGTGCGCTCAATTTTCAATTCCGAGGAGTTGGTCAAATTCGAAACTCGACCGTGCGTTTTCGCTAGACTTGGGCTTAAAGGGGGAGAAAATAGCTCGGAACGTCACGAAAGTTGGCGTGCGCATTTGTCTACCAACGGGACATCCAAATCTATGCTCAATTTTGAATTCCGAGGAGTTGGTCAAATTCGAAACTCGACCGTCCGTTTTCGCTAGACTTGGGCTTAAAGGGGGAGAAAATAGCTCGGAACGTCACGAAAGTTGGCGTGCGCATTTGTCTACCAACGGGACATCCAAATCTATGCTCAATTTTCAATTCCGAGGAGTTGGTCAAATTCGAAACTCGACCGTGCGTTTTCGCTAGACTTGGGCTTAAAGGGTGAGAAAATAGCTCGGAACGTCACGAAAGTTGGCGTGCGCATTTGTCTACCAACGGGACATCCAAATCTATGCTCAATTTTCAATTCCGAGGAGTTGGTCAAATTCGAAACTCGACCGTGCGTTTTCGCTAGACTTGGGCTTAAAGGGTGAGAAAATAGCTCGGAACGTCACGAAAGTTGGCGTGCGCATTTGTCTACCAACGGGACATCCAAATCTATGCTCAATTTTCAATTCCGAGGAGTTGGTCAAATTCGAAACTCGACCGTGCGTTTTCGCTAGACTTGGGCTTAAAGGGTGAGAAAATAGCTCGGAACGTCACGAAAGTTGGCGTGCGCATTTGTCTACCAACGGGACATCCAAATCTATGCTCAATTTTCAATTCCGAGGAGTTGGTCAAATTCGAAACTCGACCGTGCGTTTTCGCTAGACTTGGGCTTAAAGGGTGAGAAAATAGCTCGGAACGTCACGAAAGTTGGCGTGCGCATTTGTCTACCAACGGGACATCCAAATCTATGCTCAATTTTCAATTCCGAGGAGTTGGTCAAATTCGAAACTCGACCGTGCGTTTTCGCTAGACTTGGGCTTAAAGGGTGAGAAAATAGCTCGGAACGTCACGAAAGTTGGCGTGCGCATTTGTCTACCAACGGGACATCCAAATCTATGCTCAATTTTCAATTCCGAGGAGTTGGTCAAATTCGAAACTCGACCGTGCGTTTTCGCTAGACTTGGGCTTAAAGGGTGAGAAAATAGCTCGGAACGTCACGAAAGTTGGCGTGCGCATTTGTCTACCAACGGGACATCCAAATCTATGCTCAATTTTCAATTCCGAGGAGTGGTCAAATTCGAAACTCGACCGTGCGTTTTCGCTAGACTTGGGCTTAAAGGGTGAGAAAATAGCTCGGAACGTCACGAAAGTTGGCGTGCGCATTTGTCTACCAACGGGACATCCAAATCTATGCTCAATTTTCAATTCCGAGGAGTTGGTCAAATTCGAAAACTCGACCGTGCGTTTTCGCTAGACTTGGGCTTAAAGGGTGAGAAAATAGCTCGGAACGTCACGAAAGTTGGCGTGCGCATTTGTCTACCAACGGGACATCCAAATCTATGCTCAATTTTCAATTCCGAGGAGTTGGTCAAATTCGAAACTTGACCGTGCGTTTTCGCTAGACTTGGGCTTAAAGGGTGAGAAAATAGCTCGGAACGTCACGAAAGTTGGCGTGCGCATTTGTCTACCAACGGACATCCAAATCTATGCTCAATTTTCAATTCCGAGGAGTTGGTCAAATTCGAAACTCGACCGTGCGTTTTCGCTAGACTTGGGCTTAAAGGGTGAGAAAATAGCTCGGAACGTCACGAAAGTTGGCGTGCGCATTTGTCTACCAACGGGACATCCAAATCTATGCTCAATTTTCAATTCCGAGGAGTTGGTCAAATTCGAAACTCGACCGTGCGTTTTCGCTAGACTTGGGCTTAAAGGGTGAGAAAATAGCTCGGAACGTCACGAAAGTTGGCGTGCGCATTTGTCTACCAACGGGACATCCAAATCTATGCTCAATTTTCAATTCCGAGGAGTTGGTCAAATTCGAAACTCGACCGTGCGTTTTCGCTAGACTTGGGCTTAAAGGGTGAGAAAATAGCTCGGAACGTCACGAAAGTTGGCGTGCGCATTTGTCTACCAACGGGACATCCAAATCTATGCTCAATTTTCAATTCCGAGGAGTTGGTCAAATTCGAAACTCGACCGTGCGTTTTCGCTAGACTTGGGCTTAAAGGGGGAGAAAATAGCTCGGAACGTCACGAAAGTTGGCGTGCGCATTTGTCTACCAACGGGACATCCAAATCTATGCTCAATTTTCAATTCCGAGGAGTTGGTCAAATTCGAAACTCGACCGTGCGTTTTCGCTAGACTTGGGCTTAAAGGGGGAGAAAATAGCTCGGAACGTCACGAAAGTGGCTGTGCGCATTTGTCTACCAACGGGACATCCAAATCTATGCTCAATTTTCAATTCCGAGGGAGTTGGTCAAATTCGAAACTCGACCGTGCGTTTTCGCTAGACTTGGGCTTAAAGGGGGAGAAAATAGCTCGGAACGTCACGAAAGTTGGCGTGCGCATTTGTCTACCAACGGGAACATCCAAATCTATGCTCAATTTTCAATTCCGAGGAGTTGGTCAAATTCGAAACTCGACCGTGCGTTTTCGCTAGACTTGGGCTTAAAGGGGGAGAAAATAGCTCGGAACGTCACGAAAGTTGGCGTGCGCATTTGTCTACCAACGGGACATCCAAATCTATGCTCAATTTTCAATTCCGAGGAGTTGGTCAAATTCGAAACTCGACCGTGCGTTTTCGCTAGACTTGGGCTTAAAGGGGGAGAAAATAGCTCGGAACGTCACGAAAGTTGGCGTGCGCATTTGTCTACCAACGGGACATCCAAATCTATGCTCAATTTTCAATTCCGAGGAGTTGGTCAAATTCGAAACTCGACCGTGCGTTTTCGCTAGACTTGGGCTTAAAGGGGGAGGAAAATAGCTCGGAACGTCACGAAAGTTGGCGTGCGCATTTGTCTACCAACGGGACATCCAAATCTATGCTCAATTTTCAATTCCGAGGAGTTGGTCAAATTCGAAACTCGACCGTGCGTTTGTTTTCGCTAGACTTGGGCTTAAAGGGTGAGAGAATAGCTCGGAATGTCACGAAAGTTGGCGTGCGCATTTGTCTACCAACGGGACATCCAAATCTATGCTCAATTTTCAATTCCGAGGAGTTGGTCAAATTCGAAACTCGACCGTGCGTTTTCGCTAGACTTGGGCTTAAAGGGTGAGAGAATAGCTCGGAATGTCACGAAAGTTGGCGTGCGCATTTGTCTACCAACGGGACATCCAAATCTATGCTCAATTTTCAATTCCGAGGAGTTGGTCAAATTCGAAACTCGACCGTGCGTTTTCGCTAGACTTGGGCTTAAAGGGTGAGAGAATAGCACGGAATGTCACGAAAGTTGGCTGTGCGCATTTGTCTACCAACGGGACATCCAAATCTATGCTCAATTTTCAATTCCGAGGAGTTGGTCAAATTCGAAACTCGACCGTGCGTTTTCGCTAGACTTGGGCTTAAAGGGTGAGAGAATAGCTCGGAATGTCACGAAAGTTGGCGTGCGCATTTGTCTACCAACGGGACATCCAAATCTATGCTCAATTTTCAATTCCGAGGAGTTGGTCAAATTCGAAACTCGACCGTGCGTTTTCGCTAGACTTGGGCTTAAAGGGTTGAGAGAATAGCTCGGAATGTCACGAAAGTTGGCGTGCGCATTTGTCTACCAACGGGACATCCAAATCTATGCTCAATTTTCAATTCCGAGGAGTTGGTCAAATTCGAAACTCGACCGTGCGTTTTCGCTAGACTTGGGCTTAAAGGGTGAGAGAATAGCTCGGAATGTCACGAAAGTTGGCGTGCGCATTTGTCTACCAACGGGACATCCAAATCTATGCTCGATTTTCAATTCCGAGGAGTTGGTCAAATTCGAAACTCGACCGTGCGTTTTCGCTAGACTTGGGCTTAAAGGGTGAGAGAATAGCTCGGAATGTCACGAAAGTTGGCGTGCGCATTTGTCTACCAACGGGACATCCAAATCTATGCTCAATTTTCAATTCCGAGGAGTTGGTCAAATTCGAAACTCGACCGTGCGTTTTCGCTAGACTTGGGCTTAAAGGGTGAGAGAATAGCTCGGAATGTCACGAAAGTTGGCGTGCGCATTTGTCTACCAACGGGACATCCAAATCTATGCTCAATTTTCAATTCCGAGGAGTTGGTCAAATTCGAAACTCGACCGTGCGTTTTCGCTAGACTTGGGCTTAAAGGGTGAGAGAATAGCTCGGAATGTCACGAAAGTTGGCGTGCGCATTTGGTCTACCAACGGACATCCAAATCTATGCTCGATTTTCAATTCCGAGGAGTTGGTCAAATTCGAAACTCGACCGTGCGTTTTCGCTAGACTTGGGCTTAAAGGGTGAGAGAATAGCTCGGAATGTCACGAAAGTTGGCGTGCGCATTTGTCTACCACGGGACATCCAATCTATGCTCGATTTTCAATTCCGAGGAGTTGGTCAAATTCGAAACTCGACCGTGCGTTTTCGCTAGACTTGGGCTTAAAGGGTGAGAGAATAGCTCGGAATGTCACGAAAGTTGGCGTGCGCATTTGTCTACCAACGGGACATCCAAATCTATGCTCGATTTTCAATTCCGAGGAGTTGGTCAAATTCGAAACTCGACCGTGCGTTTTCGCTAGACTTGGGCTTAAAGGGTGAGAGAATAGCTCGGAATGTCACGAAAGTTGGCGTGCGCATTTGTCTACCAACGGGACATCCAAATCTATGCTCGATTTTCAATTCCGAGGAGTTGGTCAAATTCGAAACTCGACCGTGCGTTTTTCGCTAGACTTGGGCTTAAAGGGTGAGAGAATAGCTCGGAATGTCACGAAAGTTGGCGTGCGCATTTGTCTACCAACGGGACATCCAAATCTATGCTCAATTTTCAATTCCGAGGAGTTGGTCAAATTCGAAACTCGACCGTGCGTTTTCGCTAGACTTGGGCTTAAAGGGTGAGAGAATAGCTCGGAATGTCACGAAAGTTGGCGTGCGCATTTGTCTACCAACGGGACATCCAAATCTATGCTCGATTTTCAATTCCGAGGAGTTGGTCAAATTCGAAACTCGACCGTGCGTTTTCGCTAGACTTGGGCTTAAAGGGTGAGAGAATAGCTCGGAATGTCACGAAAGTTGGCGTGCGCATTTGTCTACCAACGGGACATCCAAATCTATGCTCGATTTTCAATTCCGAGGATTTGGTCAAATTCGAAACTCGACCGTGCGTTTTCGCTAGACTTGGGCTTAAAGGGTGAGAGAATAGCTCGGAATGTCACGAAAGTTGGCGTGCGCATTTGTCTACCAACGGGACATCCAAATCTATGCTCGATTTTCAATTCCGAGGAGTTGGTCAAATTCGAAACTCGACCGTGCGTTTTCGCTAGACTTGGGCTTAAAGGGTGAGAGAATAGCTCGGAATGTCACGAAAGTTGGCGTGCGCATTTGTCTACCAACGGGACATCCAAATCTATGCTCAATTTTCAATTCCGAGGAGTTGGTCAAATTCGAAACTCGACCGTGCGTTTTCGCTAGACTTGGGCTTAAAGGGTGAGAGAATAGCTCGGAATGTCACGAAAGTTGGCGTGCGCATTTGTCTACCAACGGGACATCCAAATCTATGCTCGATTTTCAATTCCGAGGAGTTGGTCAAATTCGAAACTCGGACCGTGCGTTTTCGCTAGACTTGGGCTTAAAGGGTGAGAGAATAGCTCGGAATGTCACGAAAGTTGGCGTGCGCATTTGTCTACCAACGGGACATCCAAATCTATGCTCGATTTTCAATTCCGAGGAGTTGGTCAAATTCGAAACTCGACCGTGCGTTTTCGCTAGACTTGGGCTTAAAGGGTGAGAGAATAGCTCGGAATGTCACGAAAGTTGGCGTGCGCATTTTTCTACCAACGGGACATCCAAATCTATGCTCGAATTTTCAATTCCGAGGAGTTGGTCAAATTCGAAACTCGACCGTGCGTTTTCGCTAGACTTGGGCTTAAAGGGTGAGAGAATAGCTCGGAATGTCACGAAAGTTGGCGTGCGCATTTGTCTACCAACGGGACATCCAAATCTATGCTCAATTTTCAATTCCGAGGAGTTGGTCAAATTCGAAACTCGACCGTGCGTTTTCGCTAGACTTGGGCTTAAAGGGTGAGAGAATAGCTCGGAATGTCACGAAAGTTGGCGTGCGCATTTGTCTACCAACGGGACATCCAAATCTATGCTCAATTTTCAATTCCGAGGAGTTGGTCAAATTCGAAACTCGACCGTGCGTTTTCGCTAGACTTGGGCTTAAAGGGTGAGAGAATAGCTCGGAATGTCACGAAAGTTGGCGTGCGCATTTGTCTACCAACGGGACATCCAAATCTATGCTCAATTTTCAATTCCGAGGAGTTGGTCAAATTCGAAACTCGACCGTGCGTTTTCGCTAGACTTGGGCTTAAAGGGTGAGAGAATAGCTCGGAATGTCACGAAAGTTGGCGTGCGCATTTGTCCTACCAACGGGACATCCAAATCTATGCTCAATTTTCAATTCCAAGGAGTTGGTCAAATTCGAAACTCGACCGTCGCGTTTTCGCTAGACTTGGGCTTAAAGGGTGAGAGAATAGCTCGGAATGTCACGAAAGTTGGCGTGCGCATTTGTCTACCAACGGGACATCCAAATCTATGCTCAATTTTCAATTCCGAGGAGTTGGTCAAATTCGAAACTCGACCGTGCGTTTTCGCTAGACTTGGGCTTAAAGGGTGAGGAGAATAGCTCGGAATGTCACGAAGTTGGCGTGCGCATTTGTCTACCAACGGGACATCCAAATCTATGCTCAATTTTCAATTCCGAGGAGTTGGTCAAATTCGAAACTCGACCGTGCGTTTTCGCTAGACTTGGGCTTAAAGGGTGAGAGAATAGCACGGAATGTCACGAAAGTTGGCGTGCGCATTTGTCTACCAACGGGACATCCAAATCTATGCTCAATTTTCAATTCCGAGGAGTTGGTCAAATTCGAAACTCGACCGTGCGTTTTCGCTAGACTTGGGCTTAAAGGGTGAGAGAATAGCTCGGAATGTCACGAAAGTTGGCGTGCGCATTTGTCTACCAACGGGACATCCAAATCTATGCTCTATTTTCAATTCCGAGGAGTTGGTCAAATTCGAAACTCGACCGTGCGTTTTCGCTAGACTTGGGCTTAAAGGTTGAGAGAATGGCTCGGAATGTCACGAAAGTTGGTGTGCGCATTTGTCTACCAACGGGACATCCAAATCTATGCTCAATTTTCAATTCCGAGGAGTTGGTCAAATTCGAAACTCGACCGTGCGTTTTCGCTAGACTTGGGCTTAAAGGGTGAGAGAATAGCTCGGAATGTCACGAAAGTTGGCGTGCGCATTTGTCTACCAACGGGACATCCAAAATCTATGCTCCATTTTCAATTCCGAGGAGTTGGTCAAATTCGAAACTCGACCGTGCGTTTTCGCTAGACTTGGGCTTAAAGGGTGAGAGAATAGCTCGGAATGTCACGAAAGTTGGCTGTGCGCATTTGTCTACCAACGGGACATCCAAATCTATGCTCGATTTTCAATTCCGAGGAGTTGGTCAAATTCGAAACTCGACCGTGCGTTTTCGCTAGACTTGGGCTTAAAGGGTGAGAGAATAGCTCGGAATGTCACGAAAGTTGGCGTGCGCATTTGTCTACCAACGGGACATCCAAATCTATGCTCAATTTTCAATTCCGAGGAGTTGGTCAAATTCGAAACTCGACCGTGCGTTTTCGCTAGACTTGGGCTTAAAGGGTGAGAGAATAGCTCGGAATGTCACGAAAGTTGGCGTGCGCATTTGTCTACCAACGGGACATCCAAATCTATGCTCATTTTCAATTCCGAGGAGTTGGTCAAATTCGAAACTCGACCGTGCGTTTTCCGCTAGACTTGGGCTTAAAGGGTGAGAGAGAATAGCTCGGAATGTCACGAAAGTTGGCGTGCGCATTTGTCTACCAACGGGACATCCAAATCTATGCTCGATTTTCAATTCCGAGGAGTTGGTCAAATTCGAAACTCGACCGTGCGTTTTCGCTAGACTTGGGCTTAAAGGGTGAGAGAATAGCTCGGAATGTCACGAAAGTTGGCGTGCGCATTTGTCTACCAACGGGACATCCAAATCTATGCTCGATTTTCAATTCCGAGGAGTTGGTCAAATTCGAAACTCGACCGTGCGTTTTCGCTAGACTTGGGCTTAAAGGGTGAGAGAATAGCTCGGAATGTCACGAAAGTTGGCGTGCGCATTTGTCTACCAACGGGACATCCAAATCTATGCTCGATTTTCAATTCCGAGGAGTTGGTCAAATTCGAAACTCGACCGTGCGTTTTCTCTAGACTTGGGCTTAAAGGGTGAGAGAATAGCTCGGAATGTCACGAAAGTTGGCGTGCGCATTTGTCTACCAACGGGACATCCAAATCTATGCTCAATTTTCAATTCCGAGGAGTTGGTCAAATTCGAAACTCGACCGTGCGTTTTCGCTAGACTTGGGCTTAAAGGGTGAGAGAATAGCTCGGAATGTCACGAAAGTTGGCGTGCGCATTTGTCTACCAACGGGACATCCAAATCTATGCTCGATTTTCAATTCCGAGGAGTTGGTCAAATTCGAAACTCGACCGTGCGTTTTCGCTAGACTTGGGCTTAAAGGGTGAGAGAATAGCTCGGAATGTCACGAAAGTTGGCGTGCGCATTTGTCTACCAACGGGACATCCAAATCTATGCTCGATTTTCAATTCCGAGGAGTTGGTCAAATTCGAAACTCGACCGTGCGTTTTCGCTAGACTTGGGCTTAAAGGCTGAGAGAATAGCTCGGAATGTCACGAAAGTTGGCTGTGCGCATTTGTCTACCAACGGGACATCCAAATCTATGCTCGATTTTCAATTCCGAGGAGTTGGTCAAATTCGAAACTCGACCGTGCGTTTTCGCTAGACTTGGGCTTAAAGGGTGAGAGAATAGCTCGGAATGTCACGAAAGTTGGCGTGCGCATTTGTCTACCAACGGGACATCCAAATCTATGCTCGATTTTCAATTCCGAGGAGTTGGTCAAATTCGAAACTCGACCGTGCCGTTTTCGCTAGACTTGGGCTTAAAGGGTGAGGAGAATAGCTCGGAATGTCACGAAAGTTGGCGTGCGCATTTGTCTACCAACGGGACATCCAAATCTATGCTCAATTTTCAATTCCGAGGAGTTGGTCAAATTCGAAACTCGACCGTGCGTTTTCGCTAGACTTGGGCTTAAAGGGTGAGAGAATAGCTCGGAATGTCACGAAAGTTGGCGTGCGCATTTGTCTACCAACGGGACATCCAAATCTATGCTCAATTTTCAATTCCGAGGAGTTGGTCAAATTCGAAACTCGACCGTGCGTTTTCGCTAGACTTGGGCTTAAAGGGTGAGAGAATAGCTCGGAATGTCACGAAAGTTGGCGTGCGCATTTGTCTACCAACGGGACATCCAAATCTATGCTCGATTTTCAATTCCGAGGAGTTGGTCAAATTCGAAACTCGACCGTGCGTTTTCGCTAGACTTGGGCTTAAAGGGTGAGAGAATAGCTCGGAATGTCACGAAAGTTGGCTGTGCGCATTTGTCTACCAACGGGACATCCAAATCTATGCTCGATTTTCAATTCCGAGGAGTTGGTCAAATTCGAAACTCGACCGTGCGTTTTCGCTAGACTTGGGCTTAAAGGGTGAGAGAATAGCTCGGAATGTCACGAAAGTTGGCGTGCGCATTTGTCTACCAACGGGACATCCAAATCTATGCTCAATTTTCAATTCCGAGGAGTTGGTCAAATTCGAAACTCGACCGTGCGTTTTCGCTAGACTTGGGCTTAAAGGGTGAGAGAATAGCTCGGAATGTCACGAAAGTTGGCGTGCGCATTTGTCTACCAACGGGACATCCAAATCTATGCTCGATTTTTCAATTCCGAGGAGTTGGTCAAATTCGAAACTCGACCGTGCGTTTTCGCTAGACTTGGGCTTAAAGGGTGAGAGAATAGCTCGGAATGTCACGAAAGTTGGCGTGCGCATTTGTCTACCAACGGGACATCCAAATCTATGCTCAATTTTCAATTCCGAGGGAGTTGGTCAAATTCGAAACTCGACCGTGCGTTTTCGCTAGACTTGGGCTTAAAGGGTGAGAGAATAGCTCGGAATGTCACGAAAGTTGGCGTGCGCATTTGTCTACCAACGGGACATCCAAATCTATGCTCAATTTTCAATTCCGAGGAGTTGGTCAAATTCGAAACTCGACCGTGCGTTTTCGCTAGACTTGGGCTTAAAGTGTGAGAGAATAGCTCGGAATGTCACGAAAGTTGGCGTGCGCATTTGTCTACCAACGGGACATCCAAATCTATGCTCAATTTTCAATTCCGAGGAGTTGGTCAAATTCGAAACTCGACCGTGCGTTTTCGCTAGACTTGGGCTTAAAGGGTGAGAGAATAGCTCGGAATGTCACGAAAGTTGGCGGTGCGCATTTGTCTACCAACGGGACATCCAAATCTATGCTCAATTTTCAATTCCGAGGAGTTGGTCAAATTCGAAACTCGACCGTGCGTTTTCGCTAGACTTGGGCTTAAAGGGTGAGAGAATAGCACGGAATGTCACGAAAGTTGGCGTGCGCATTTGTCTACCAACGGGACATCCAAATCTATGCTCAATTTTCAATTCCGAGGAGTTGGTCAAATTCGAAACTCGACCGTGCGTTTTCGCTAGACTTGGGCTTAAAGGGTGAGAGAATAGCTCGGAATGTCACGAAAGTTGGCGTGCGCATTTGTCTACCAACGGGACATCCAAATCTATGCTCAATTTTCAATTCCGAGGAGTGGTCAAATTCGAAACTCGACCGTGCGTTTTCGCTAGACTTGGGCTTAAAGGTTGAGAGAATGGCTCGGAATGTCACGAAAGTTGGTGTGCGCATTTGTCTACCAACGGACATCCAAATCTATGCTCAATTTTCAATTCCGAGGAGTTGGTCAAATTCGAAACTCGACCGTGCGTTTTCGCTAGACTTGGGCTTAAAGGGTGAGAGAATAGCTCGGAATGTCACGAAAGTTGGCGGTGCGCATTTGTCTACCAACGGGACATCCAAATCTATGCTCGATTTTCAATTCCGAGGAGTTGGTCAAATTCGAAACTCGACCGTGCGTTTTCGCTAGACTTGGGCTTAAAGGGTGAGAGAATAGCTCGGAATGTCACGAAAGTTGGCGTGCGCATTTGTCTACCAACGGGACATCCAAATCTATGCTCGATTTTCAATTCCGAGGAGTTGGTCAAATTCGAAACTCGACCGTGCGTTTTCGCTAGACTTGGGCTTAAAGGGTGAGAGAATAGCTCGGAATGTCACGAAAGTTGGCGTGCGCATTTGTCTACCAACGGGACATCCAAATCTATGCTCAATTTTCAATTCCGAGGAGTTGGTCAAATTCGAAACTCGACCGTGCGTTTTCGCTAGACTTGGGCTTAAAGGGTGAGAGAATAGCTCGGAATGTCACGAAAGTTGGCGTGCGCATTTGTCTACCAACGGGACATCCAAATCTATGCTCAATTTTCAATTCCGAGGAGTTGGTCAAATTCGAAACTCGACCGTGCGTTTTCGCTAGACTTGGGCTTAAAGGGTGAGAGAATAGCTCGGAATGTCACGAAAGTTGGCGTGCGCATTTGTCTACCAACGGGACATCCAAATCTATGCTCAATTTTCAATTCCGAGGAGTTGGTCAAATTCGAAACTCGACCGTGCGTTTTCGCTAGACTTGGGCTTAAAGGGTGAGAGAATAGCTCGGAATGTCACGAAAGTTGGCGTGCGCATTTGTCTACCAACGGGACATCCAAATCTATGCTCAATTTTCAATTCCGAGGAGTTGGTCAAATTCGAAACTCGACCGTGCGTTTTCGCTAGACTTGGGCTTAAAGGGTGAGAGAATAGCTCGGAATGTCACGAAAGTTGGCGTGCGCATTTGTCTACCAACGGGACATCCAAATCTATGCTCAATTTTCAATTCCGAGGAGTTGGTCAAATTCGAAACTCGACCGTGCGTTTTCGCTAGACTTGGGCTTAAAGGGTGAGAGAAATAGCTCGGAATGTCACGAAAGTTGGCGTGCGCATTTGTCTACCAACGGGACATCCAAATCTATGCTCGATTTTCAATTCCGAGGAGTTGGTCAAATTCGAAACTCGACCGTGCGTTTTCGCTAGACTTGGGCTTAAAGGGTGAGAGAATAGCTCGGAATGTCACGAAAGTTGGCGTGCGCATTTGTCTACCAACGGGACATCCAAATCTATGCTCAATTTTCAATTCCGAGGAGTTGGTCAAATTCGAAACTCGACCGTGCGTTTTCGCTAGGACTTGGGCTTAAAGGGTGAGAGAATAGCTCGGAATGTCACGAAAGTTGGCGTGCGCATTTGTCTACCAACGGGACATCCAAATCTATGCTCAATTTTCAATTCCGAGGAGTTGGTCAAATTCGAAACTCGACCGTGCGTTTTCGCTAGACTTGGGCTTAAAGGGTGAGAGAATAGCTCGGAATGTCACGAAAGTTGGCGTGCGCATTTGTCTACCAACGGGACATCCAAATCTATGCTCAATTTTCAATTCCGAGGAGTTGGTCAAATTCGAAACTCGACCGTGCGTTTTCGCTAGACTTGGGCTTAAAGGGTGAGAGAATAGCTCGGAATGTCACGAAAGTTGGCGTGCGCATTTGTCTACCAACGGGACATCCAAATCTATGCTCAATTTTCAATTCCGAGGAGTTGGTCAAATTCGAAACTCGACCGTGCGTTTTCGCTAGACTTGGGCTTAAAGGGTGAGAGAATAGCTCGGAATGTCACGAAAGTTGGCGTGCGCATTTGTCTACCAACGGGACATCCAAATCTATGCTCAATTTTCAATTCCGAGGAGTTGGTCAAATTCGAAACTCGACCGTGCGTTTTCGCTAGACTTGGGCTTAAAGGGTGAGAGAATAGCTCGGAATGTCACGAAAGTTGGCGTGCGCATTTGTCTACCAACGGGACATCCAAATCTATGCTCAATTTTCAATTCCGAGGAGTTGGTCAAATTCGAAACTCGACCGTGCGTTTTCGCTAGACTTGGGCTTAAAGGGTGAGAGAATAGCTCGGAATGTCACGAAAAGTTGGCGTGCGCATTTGTCTACCAACGGGACATCCAAATCTATGCTCAATTTTCAATTCCGAGGAGTTGGTCAAATTCGAAACTCGACCGTGCGTTTTCGCTAGACTTGGGCTTAAAGGGTGAGAGAATAGCTCGGAATGTCACGAAAGTTGGCGTGCGCATTTGTCTACCAACGGGACATCCAAATCTATGCTCAATTTTCAATTCCGAGGAGTTGGTCAAATTCGAAACTCGACCGTGCGTTTTCGCTAGACTTGGGCTTAAAGGGTGAGAGAATAGCTCGGAATGTCACGAAAGTTGGCGTGCGCATTTGTCTACCAACGGGACATCCAAATCTATGCTCGATTTTCAATTCCGAGGAGTTGGTCAAATTCGAAACTCGACCGTGCGTTTTCGCTAGACTTGGGCTTAAAGGGTGAGAGAATAGCTCGGAATGTCACGAAAGTTGGCGTGCGCATTTGTCTACCAACGGGACATCCAAATCTATGCTCAATTTTCAATTCCGAGGAGTTGGTCAAATTCGAAACTCGACCGTGCGTTTTCGCTAGACTTGGGCTTAAAGGGTGAGAGAATAGCTCGGAATGTCACGAAAGTTGGCGTGCGCATTTGTCTACCAACGGGACATCCAAATCTATGCTCAATTTTCAATTCCGAGGAGTTGGTCAAATTCGAAACTCGACCGTGCGTTTTCGCTAGACTTGGGCTTAAAGGGTGAGAGAATAGCTCGGAATGTCACGAAAGTTGGCGTGCGCATTTGTCTACCAACGGGACATCCAAATCTATGCTCAATTTTCAATTCCGAGGAGTTGGTCAAATTCGAAACTCGACCGTGCGTTTTCGCTAGACTTGGGCTTAAAGGGTGAGAGAATAGCTCGGAATGTCACGAAAGTTGGCGTGCGCATTTGTCTACCAACGGGACATCCAAATCTATGCTCAATTTTCAATTCCGAGGAGTTGGTCAAATTCGAAACTCGACCGTGCGTTTTCGCTAGACTTGGGCTTAAAGGGTGAGAGAATAGCTCGGAATGTCACGAAAGTTGGCGTGCGCATTTGTCTACCAACGGGACATCCAAATCTATGCTCAATTTTCAATTCCGAGGAGTTGGTCAAATTCGAAACTCGACCGTGCGTTTTCGCTAGACTTGGGCTTAAAGGGTGAGAGAATAGCTCGGAATGTCACGAAAGTTGGCGTGCGCATTTGTCTACCAACGGGACATCCAAATCTATGCTCCATTTTCAATTCCGAGGAGTTGGTCAAATTCGAAACTCGACCGTGCGTTTTCGCTAGACTTGGGCTTAAAGGGTGAGAAAATAGCTCGGAATGTCACGAAAGTTGGCGTGCGCATTTGTCTACCAACGGGACATCCAAATCTTATGCTCGATTTTCAATTCCGAGGAGTTGGTCAAATTCGAAACTCGACCGTGCGTTTTCGCTAGACTTGGGCTTAAAGGGTGAGAAAATAGCTCGGAATGTCACGAAAGTTGGCGTGCGCATTTGTCTACCAACGGGACATCCAAATCTATGCTCCATTTTCAATTCCGAGGAGTTGGTCAAATTCGAAACTCGACCGTGCGTTTTCGCTAGACTTGGGCTTAAAGGGTGAGAAAATAGCTCGGAATGTCACGAAAGTTGGCG
Source organism: Larix kaempferi (assembly GCA_027924585.1). Classification (NCBI taxonomy): domain Eukaryota; kingdom Viridiplantae; phylum Streptophyta; class Pinopsida; order Pinales; family Pinaceae; genus Larix; species Larix kaempferi. The sequence continues at coordinate 67,354 of BSBM01002515.1, read as the reverse complement.
TGCGCATTTGTCTACCAACGGGACATCCAAATCTATGCTGCATTTTCAATTCCGAGGAGTTGGTCAAATTCGAAACTCGACCGTGCGTTTTCGCTAGACTTGGGCTTAAAGGGTGAGAAAATAGCTCGGAATGTCACGAAAGTTGGCGTGCGCATTTGTCTACCAACGGGACATCCAAATCTATGCTCCATTTTCAATTCCGAGGAGTTGGTCAAATTCGAAACTCGACCGTGCGTTTTCGCTAGACTTGGGCTTAAAGGGTGAGAAAATAGCTCGGAATGTCACGAAAGTTGGCGTGCGCATTTGTCTACCAACGGGACATCCAAATCTATGCTCCATTTTCAATTCCGAGGAGTTGGTCAAATTCGAAACTCGACCGTGCGTTTTCGCTAGACTTGGGCTTAAAGGGTGAGAAAATAGCTCGGAATGTCACGAAAGTTGGCGTGCGCATTTGTCTACCAACGGGACATCCAAATCTATGCTCGATTTTCAATTCCGAGGAGTTGGTCAAATTCGAAACTCGACCGTGCGTTTTCGCTAGACTTGGGCTTAAAGGGTGAGAAAATAGCTCGGAATGTCACGAAAGTTGGCGTGCGCATTTGTCTACCAACGGGACATCCAAATCTATGCTCCATTTTCAATTCCGAGGAGTTGGTCAAATTCGAAACTCGACCGTGCGTTTTCGCTAGACTTGGGCTTAAAGGGTGAGAAAATAGCTCGGAATGTCACGAAAGTTGGCGTGCGCATTTGTCTACCAACGGGACCATCCAAATCTATGCTCCATTTTCAATTCCGAGGAGTTGGTCAAATTCGAAACTCGACCGTGCGTTTTCGCTAGACTTGGGCTTAAAGGGTGAGAAAATAGCTCGGAATGTCACGAAAGTTGGCGTGCGCATTTGTCTACCAACGGGACATCCAAATCTATGCTCGATTTTCAATTCCGAGGAGTTGGTCAAATTCGAAACTCGACCGTGCGTTTTCGCTAGACTTGGGCTTAAAGGGTGAGAAAATAGCTCGGAATGTCACGAAAGTTGGCGTGCGCATTTGTCTACCAACGGGACATCCAAATCTATGCTCGATTTTCAATTCCGAGGAGTTGGTCAAATTCGAAACTCGACCGTGCGTTTTCGCTAGACTTGGGCTTAAAGGGTGAGAAAATAGCTCGGAATGTCACGAAAGTTGGCGTGCGCATTTGTCTACCAACGGGACATCCAAATCTATGCTCCATTTTCAATTCCGAGGAGTTGGTCAAATTCGAAACTCGACCGTGCGTTTTCGCTAGACTTGGGCTTAAAGGGTGAGAAAATAGCTCGGAATGTCACGAAAGTTGGCGTGCGCATTTGTCTACCAACGGGACATCCAAATCTATGCTCGATTTTCAATTCCGAGGAGTTGGTCAAATTCGAAACTCGACCGTGCGTTTTCGCTAGACTTGGGCTTAAAGGGTGAGAAAATAGCTCGGAATGTCACGAAAGTTGGCGTGGCGCATTTGTCTACCAACGGGACATCCAAATCTATGCTCGATTTTCAATTCCGAGGAGTTGGTCAAATTCGAAACTCGACCGTGCGTTTTCGCTAGACTTGGGCTTAAAGGGTGAGAAAATAGCTCGGAATGTCACGAAAGTTGGCTGTGCGCATTTGTCTACCAACGGGACATCCAAATCTATGCTCGATTTTCAATTCCGAGGAGTTGGTCAAATTCGAAACTCGACCGTGCGTTTTCGCTAGACTTGGGCTTAAAGGGTGAGAAAATAGCTCGGAATGTCACGAAAGTTGGCGTGCGCATTTGTCTACCAACGGGACATCCAAATCTATGCTCGATTTTCAATTCCGAGGAGTTGGTCAAATTCGAAACTCGACCGTGCGTTTTCGCTAGACTTGGGCTTAAAGGGTGAGAAAATAGCTCGGAATGTCACGAAAGTTGGCGTGCGCATTTGTCTACCAACGGGACATCCAAATCTATGCTCCATTTTCAATTCCGAGGAGTTGGTCAAATTCGAAACTCGACCGTGCGTTTTCGCTAGACTTGGGCTTAAAGGGTGAGAAAATAGCTCGGAATGTCACGAAAGTTGGCGTGCGCATTTGTCTACCAACGGGACATCCAAATCTATGCTCCATTTTCAATTCCGAGGAGTTGGTCAAATTCGAAACTCGACCGTGCGTTTTCGCTAGACTTGGGCTTAAAGGGTGAGAAAATAGCTCGGAATGTCACGAAAGTTGGCGTGCGCATTTGTTCTACCAACGGGACATCCAAATCTATGCTCGATTTTCAATTCCGAGGAGTTGGTCAAATTCGAAACTCGACCGTGCGTTTTCGCTAGACTTGGGCTTAAAGGGTGAGAAAATAGCTCGGAATGTCACGAAAGTTGGCGTGCGCATTTGTCTACCAACGGGACATCCAAATCTATGCTCGATTTTCAATTCGAGGAGTTGGTCAAATTCGAAACTCGACCGTGCGTTTTCGCTAGACTTGGGCTTAAAGGGTGAGAAAATAGCTCGGAATGTCACGAAAGTTGGCGTGCGCATTTGTCTACCAACGGGACATCCAAATCTATGCTCCATTTTCAATTCCGAGGAGTTGGTCAAATTCGAAACTCGACCGTGCGTTTTCGCTAGACTTGGGCTTAAAGGGTGAGAAAATAGCTCGGAATGTCACGAAAGTTGGCGTGCGCATTTGTCTACCAACGGGACATCCAAATCTATGCTGCATTTTCAATTCCGAGGAGTTGGTCAAATTCGAAACTCGACCGTGCGTTTTCGCTAGACTTGGGCTTAAAGGGTGAGAAAATAGCTCGGAATGTCACGAAAGTTGGCGTGCGCATTTGTCTACCAACGGGACATCCAAATCTATGCTCCATTTTCAATTCCGAGGAGTTGGTCAAATTCGAAACTCGACCGTGCGTTTTCGCTAGACTTGGGCTTAAAGGGTGAGAAAATAGCTCGGAATGTCACGAAAGTTGGCGTGCGCATTTGTCTACCAACGGGACATCCAAATCTATGCTCCATTTTCAATTCCGAGGAGTTGGTCAAATTCGAAACTCGACCGTGCGTTTTCGCTAGACTTGGGCTTAAAGGGTGAGAAAATAGCTCGGAATGTCACGAAAGTTGGCGTGCGCATTTGTCTACCAACGGGACATCCAAATCTATGCTCGATTTTCAATTCCGAGGAGTTGGTCAAATTCGAAACTCGACCGTGCGTTTTCGCTAGACTTGGGCTTAAAGGGTGAGAAAATAGCTCGGAATGTCACGAAAGTTGGCGTGCGCATTTGTCTACCAACGGGACATCCAAATCTATGCTCCATTTTCAATTCCGAGGAGTTGGTCAAATTCGAAACTCGACCGTGCGTTTTCGCTAGACTTGGGCTTAAAGGGTGAGAAAATAGCTCGGAATGTCACGAAAGTTGGCGTGCGCATTTGTCTACCAACGGGACATCCAAATCTATGCTCCATTTTCAATTCCGAGGAGTTGGTCAAATTCGAAACTCGACCGTGCGTTTTCGCTAGACTTGGGCTTTAAAGGGTGAGAAAATAGCTCGGAATGTCACGAAAGTTGGCGTGCGCATTTGTCTACCAACGGGACATCCAAATCTATGCTCCATTTTCAATTCCGAGGAGTTGGTCAAATTCGAAACTCGACCGTGCGTTTTCGCTAGACTTGGGCTTAAAGGGTGAGAAAATAGCTCGGAATGTCACGAAAGTTGGCGTGCGCATTTGTCTACCAACGGGACATCCAAATCTATGCTCGATTTTCAATTCCGAGGAGTTGGTCAAATTCGAAACTCGACCGTGCGTTTTCGCTAGACTTGGGCTTAAAGGGTGAGAAAATAGCTCGGAATGTCACGAAAGTTGGCGTGCGCATTTGTCTACCAACGGGACATCCAAATCTATGCTCCATTTTCAATTCCGAGGAGTTGGTCAAATTCGAAACTCGACCGTGCGTTTTCGCTAGACTTGGGCTTAAAGGGTGAGAAAATAGCTCGGAATGTCACGAAAGTTGGCGTGCGCATTTGTCTACCAACGGGACATCCAAATCTATGCTCGATTTTCAATTCCGAGGAGTTGGTCAAATTCGAAACTCGACCGTGCGTTTTCGCTAGACTTGGGCTTAAAGGGTGAGAAAATAGCTCGGAATGTCACGAAAGTTGGCGTGCGCATTTGTCTACCAACGGGACATCCAAATCTATGCTCGATTTTCAATTCCGAGGAGTTGGTCAAATTCGAAACTCGACCGTGCGTTTTCGCTAGACTTGGGCTTAAAGGGTGAGAAAATAGCTCGGAATGTCACGAAAGTTGGCTGTGCGCATTTGTCTACCAACGGGACATCCAAATCTATGCTCCATTTTCAATTCCGAGGAGTTGGTCAAATTCGAAACTCGACCGTGCGTTTTCGCTAGACTTGGGCTTAAAGGGTGAGAAAATAGCTCGGAATGTCACGAAAGTTGGCGTGCGCATTTGTCTACCAACGGGACATCCAAATCTATGCTCGATTTTCAATTCCGAGGAGTTGGTCAAATTCGAAACTCGACCGTGCGTTTTCGCTAGACTTGGGCTTAAAGGGTGAGAAAATAGCTCGGAATGTCACGAAAGTTGGCGTGCGCATTTGTCTACCAACGGGACATCCAAATCTATGCTCGATTTTCAATTCCGAGGAGTTGGTCAAATTCGAAACTCGACCGTGCGTTTTCGCTAGACTTGGGCTTAAAGGGTGAGAAAATAGCTCGGAATGTCACGAAAGTTGGCGTGCGCATTTGTCTACCAACGGGACATCCAAATCTATGCTCCATTTTCAATTCCGAGGGAGTTGGTCAAATTCGAAACTCGACCGTGCGTTTTCGCTAGACTTGGGCTTAAAGGGTGAGAAAATAGCTCGGAATGTCACGAAAGTTGGCGTGCGCATTTGTCTATCAACGGGACATCCAAATCTATGCTCGATTTTCAATTCCGAGGAGTTGGTCAAATTCGAAACTCGACCGTGCGTTTTCGCTAGACTTGGGCTTAAAGGGTGAGAAAATAGCTCGGAATGTCACGAAAGTTGGCGTGCGCATTTGTCTACCAACGGGACATCCAAATCTATGCTCGATTTTCAATTCCGAGGAGTTGGTCAAATTCGAAACTCGACCGTGCGTTTTCGCTAGACTTGGGCTTAAAGGGTGAGAAAATAGCTCGGAATGTCACGAAAGTTGGCGTGCGCATTTGTCTACCAACGGGACATCCAAATCTATGCTCGATTTTCAATTCCGAGGAGTTGGTCAAATTCGAAACTCGACCGTGCGTTTTCGCTAGACTTGGGCTTAAAGGGTGAGAAAATAGCTCGGAATGTCACGAAAGTTGGCGTGCGCATTTGTCTACCAACGGGACATCCAAATCTATGCTCGATTTTCAATTCCGAGGAGTTGGTCAAATTCGAAACTCGACCGTGCGTTTTCGCTAGACTTGGGCTTAAAGGGTGAGAAAATAGCTCGGAATGTCACGAAAGTTGGCGGTGCGCATTTGTCTACCAACGGGACATCCAAATCTATGCTCGATTTTCAATTCCGAGGAGTTGGTCAAATTCGAAACTCGACCGTGCGTTTTCGCTAGACTTGGGCTTAAAGGGTGAGAAAATAGCTCGGAATGTCACGAAAGTTGGCGTGCGCATTTGTCTACCACGGGACATCCAAATCTATGCTCGATTTTCAATTCCGAGGAGTTGGTCAAATTCGAAACTCGACCGTGCGTTTTCGCTAGACTTGGGCTTAAAGGGTGAGAAAATAGCTCGGAATGTCACGAAAGTTGACGTGCGCATTTGTCTACCAACGGGGACATCCAAATCTATGCTCCATTTTCAATTCCGAGGAGTTGGTCAAATTCGAAACTCGACCGTGCGTTTTCGCTAGACTTGGGCTTAAAGGGTGAGAAAATAGCTCGGAATGTCACGAAAGTTGGCGTGCGCATTTGTCTACCAACGGGACATCCAAATCTATGCTCGATTTTCAATTCCGAGGAGTTGGTCAAATTCGAAACTCGACCGTGCGTTTTCGCTAGACTTGGGCTTAAAGGGTGAGAGAATAGCTCGGAATGTCACGAAAGTTGGCGTGCGCATTTGTCTACCAACGGGACATCCAAATCTATGCTCAATTTTCAATTCCGAGGAGTTGGTCAAATTCGAAACTCGACCGTGCGTTTTCGCTAGACTTGGGCTTAAAGGGTGAGAGAATAGCTCGGAATGTCACGAAAGTTGGCGTGCGCATTTGTCTACCAACGGGACATCCAAATCTATGCTCAATTTTCAATTCCGAGGAGTTGGTCAAATTCGAAACTCGACCGTGCGTTTTCGCTAGACTTGGGCTTAAAGGGTGAGAGAATAGCTCGGAATGTCACGAAAGTTGGCGTGCGCATTTGTCTACCAACGGGACATCCAAATCTATGCTCCAATTTTCAATTCCGAGGAGTTGGTCAAATTCGAAACTCGACCGTGCGTTTTCGCTAGACTTGGGCTTAAAGGGTGAGAGAATAGCTCGGAATGTCACGAAAGTTGGCGTGCGCATTTGTCTACCAACGGGACATCCAAATCTATGCTCCATTTTCAATTCCGAGGAGTTGGTCAAATTCGAAACTCGACCGTGCGTTTTCGCTAGACTTGGGCTTAAAGGGTGAGAGAATAGCTCGGAATGTCACGAAAGTTGGCGTGCGCATTTGTCTACCAACGGGACATCCAAATCTATGCTCCATTTTCAATTCCGAGGAGTTGGTCAAATTCGAAACTCGACCGTGCGTTTTCGCTAGACTTGGGCTTAAAGGGTGAGAGAATAGCTAGGAATGTCACGAAAGTTGGCGTGCGCATTTGTCTACCAACGGGACATCCAAATCTATGCTCAATATTCAATTCCGAGGACTTGGTCAAATTCGAAACTCGACCGTGCGTTTTCGCTAGACTTGGGCTTAAAGGGTGAGAGAATAGCTCGGAATGTCACGAAAGTTGGCGTGCGCATTTGTCTACCAACGGGACATCCAAATCTATGCTCCAATTTTCAATTCCGAGGAGTTGGTCAAATTCGAAACTCGACCGTGCGTTTTCGCTAGACTTGGGCTTAAAGGGTGAGAGAATAGCTCGGAATGTCACGAAAGTTGGCGTGCGCATTTGTCTACCAACGGGACATCCAAATCTATGCTCCATTTTCAATTCCGAGGAGTTGGTCAAATTCGAAACTCGACCGTGCGTTTTCGCTAGACTTGGGCTTAAAGGGTGAGAAAATAGCTCGGAATGTCACGAAAGTTGGCGTGCGCATTTGTCTACCAACGGGACATCCAAATCTATGCTCAATTTTCAATTTCCGAGGAGTTGGTCAAATTCGAAACTCGACCGTGCGTTTTCGCTAGACTTGGGCTTAAAGGGTGAGAGAATAGCTCGGAATGTCACGAAAGTTGGCGTGCGCATTTGGCTACCAACGGGACATCCAAATCTATGCTCCATTTTCAATTCCGAGGAGTTGGTCAAATTCGAAACTCGACCGTGCGTTTTCGCTAGACTTGGGCTTAAAGGGTGAGAAAATAGCTCGGAATGTCACGAAAGTTGGCGTGCGCATTTGTCTACCAACGGGACATATCTATGCTCAATTTTCAATTCCGAGGAGTTGGTCAAATTCGAAACTCGACCGTGCGTTTTCGCTAGACTTGGGCTTAAAGGGTGAGAGAAATAGCTCGGAACGTCACGAAAGTTGGCGTGCGCATTTGTCTACCAACGGGACATCCAAATCTATGCTCCATTTTCAATTCCGAGGACTTGGTCAAATTCGAAACTCGACCGTAGCGTTTTCGCTAGACTTGGGCTTAAAGGGTGAGAGAATAGCTCGGAATGTCACGAAAGTTGGCGTGCGCATTTGTCTACCAACGGGACATCCAAATCTATGCTCAGTTTTCAATTCCGAGGAGTTGGTCAAATTCAAAACTCGACCGTGCGTTTTCGCTAGACTTGGGCTTAAAGGGTGAGAGAATAGCTCGGAATGTCACGAAAGTTGGCGTGCGCATTTGTCTACCAACGGGACATCCAAATCTATGCTCAATTTTCAATTCCGAGGAGTTGGTCAAATTCGAAACTCGACCGTCAGCGTTTTCGCTAGACTTGGGCTTAAAGGGTGAGAGAATAGCTCGGAACGTCACGAAAGTTGGCGTGCGCATTTGTCTACCAACGGGACATCCAAATCTATGCTCAATTTTCAATTCCGAGGAGTTGGTCAAATTCGAAACTCGACCGTCGCGTTTTCGCTAGACTTGGGCTTAAAGGGTGAGAGAATAGCTCGGAATGTCACGAAAGTTGGCGTGCGCATTTGTCTACCAACGGGACATCCAAATCTATGCTCAATTTTCAATTCCGAGGAGTTGGTCAAATTCGAAACTCGACCGTGCGTTTTCGCTAGACTTGGGCTTAAAGGGTGAGAGAATAGCTCGGAATGTCACGAAAGTTGGCGTGCGCATTTGTCTACCAACGGGACATTCAAATCTATGCTCAATTTTCAATTCCGAGGAGTTGGTCAAATTCGAAACTCGACCGTGCGTTTTCGCTAGACTTGGGCTTAAAGGGTGAGAAAATAGCTCGGAATGTCACGAAAGTTGGCGTGCGCATTTGTCTACCAACGGGACATCCAAATCTATGCTCCATTTTCAATTCCGAGGAGTTGGTCAAATTCGAAACTCGACCGTAGCGTTTTCGCTAGACTTGGGCTTAAAGGGTGAGAGAATAGCTAGGAATGTCACGAAAGTTGGCGTGCGCATTTGTCTACCAACGGGACATCCAAATCTATGCTCAATTTTCAATTCCGAGGAGTTGGTCAAATTCGAAACTCGACCGTGCGCTTTTCGCTAGACTTGGGCTTAAAGGGTGAGAGAATAGCTCGGAATGTCACGAAAGTTGGCGTGCGCATTTGTCTACCAACGGGACATCCAAATCTATGCTCAATTTTCAATTCCGAGGAGTTGGTCAAATTCGAAACTCGACCGTGCGTTTTCGCTAGACTTGGGCTTAAAGGGTGAGAGAATAGCTCGGAATGTCACGAAAGTTGGCGTGCGCATTTGGCTACCAACGGGACATCCAAATCTATGCTCAATTTTCAATTCCGAGGAGTTGGTCAAATTCGAAACTCGACCGTGCGTTTTCGCTAGACTTGGGCTTAAAGGGTGAGAGAATAGCTCGGAATGTCACGAAAGTTGGCGTGCGCATTTGTCTACCAACGGGACATCCAAATCTATGCTCCATTTTCAATTCCGAGGACTTGGTCAAATTCGAAACTCGACCGTAGCGTTTTCGCTAGACTTGGGCTTAAAGGGTGAGAGAATAGCTCGGAATGTCACGAAAGTTGGCGTGCGCATTTGTCTACCAACGGGACATCCAAATCTATGCTCCATTTTCAATTCCGAGGAGTTGGTCAAATTCGAAACTCGACCGTGCGTTTTCGCTAGACTTGGGCTTAAAGGGTGAGAGAATAGCTCGGAATGTCACGAAAGTTGGCGTGCGCATTTGTCTACCAACGGGACATCCAAATCTATGCTCAATTTTCAATTCCGAGGAGTTGGTCAAATTCGAAACTCGACCGTGCGTTTTCGCTAGACTTGGGCTTAAAGGGTGAGAGAATAGCTCGGAATGTCACGAAAGTTGGCGTGCGCATTTGTCTACCAACGGGACATCCAAATCTATGCTCCATTTTCAATTCCGAGGACTTGGTCAAATTCGAAACTCGACCGTGCGTTTTCGCTAGACTTGGGCTTAAAGGGTGAGAGAATAGCTCGGAATGTCACGAAAGTTGGCGTGCGCATTTGTCTACCAACGGGACATCCAAATCTATGCTCAATTTTCAATTCCGAGGAGTTGGTCAAATTCGAAACTCGACCGTGCGTTTTCGCTAGACTTGGGCTTAAAGGGTGAGAAAATAGCTCGGAATGTCACGAAAGTTGGCGTGCACATTTGTCTACCAACGGGACATCCAAATCTATGCTCCATTTTCAATTCCGAGGAGTTGGTCAAATTCGAAACTCGACCGTGCGTTTTCGCTAGACTTGGGCTTAAAGGGTGAGAGAATAGCTCGGAATGTCACGAAAGTTGGCGTGCGCATTTGTCTACCAACGGGACATCCAAATCTATGCTCCATTTTCAATTCCGAGGAGTTGGTCAAATTCGAAACTCGACCGTGCGTTTTCGCTAGACTTGGGCTTAAAGGGTGAGAGAATAGCTCGGAATGTCACGAAAGTTGGCGTGCGCATTTGTCTACCAACGGGACATCCAAATCTATGCTCCATTTTCAATTCCGAGGAGTTGGTCAAATTCGAAACTCGACCGTGCGTTTTCGCTAGACTTGGGCTTAAAGGGTGAGAGAATAGCTCGGAATGTCACGAAAGTTGGCGTGCGCATTTGTCTACCAACGGGACATCCAAATCTATGCTCAATTTTCAATTCCGAGGAGTTGGTCAAATTCGAAACTCGACCGTGCGTTTTCGCTAGACTTGGGCTTAAAGGGTGAGAGAATAGCTCGGAATGTCACGAAAGTTGGCGTGCGCATTTGTCTACCAACGGGACATCCAAATCTATGCTCCATTTTCAATTCCGAGGAGTTGGTCAAATTCGAAACTCGACCGTGCGTTTTCGCTAGACTTGGGCTTAAAGGGTGAGAGAATAGCTCGGAACGTCACGAAAGTTGGCGTGCGCATTTGTCTACCAACGGGACATCCAAATCTATGCTCCATTTTCAATTCCGAGGAGTTGGTCAAATTCGAAACTCGACCGTGCGTTTTCGCAAGACTTGGGCTTAAAGGGTGAGAGAATAGCTCGGAATGTCACGAAAGTTGGCGTGCGCATTTGTCTACCAACGGGACATCCAAATCTATGCTCCATTTTCAATTCCGAGGAGTTGGTCAAATTCGAAACTCGACCGTGCGTTTTCGCTAGACTTGGGCTTAAAGGGTGAGAGAATAGCTCGGAATGTCACGAAAGTTGGCGTGCGCATTTGTCTACCAACGGGACATCCAAATCTATGCTCCATTTTCAATTCCGAGGAGTTGGTCAAATTCGAAACTCGACCGTAGCGTTTTCGCTAGACTTGGGCTTAAAGGGTGAGAGAATAGCTCGGAATGTCACGAAAGTTGGCATGCGCATTTGTCTACCAACGGGACATCCAAATCTATGCTCAATTTTCAATTCCGAGGAGTTGGTCAAATTCGAAACTTGACCGTCGCGTTTTCGCTAGACTTGGGCTTAAAGGGTGAGAGAATAGCTCGGAATGTCACGAAAGTTGGCGTGCGCATTTGTCTACCAACGGGACATCCAAATCTATGCTCCATTTTCAATTCCGAGGAGTTGGTCAAATTCGAAACTCGACCGTCGCGTTTTCGCAAGACTTGGGCTTAAAGGGTGAGAGAATAGCTCGGAATGTCACGAAAGTTGGCATGCGCATTTGTCTACCAACGGGACATCCAAATCTATGCTCCATTTTCAATTCCGAGGAGTTGGTCAAATTCGAAACTCGACCGTAGCGTTTTCGCTAGACTTGGGCTTAAAGGGTGAGAGAATAGCTCGGAATGTCACGAAAGTTGGCGTGCGCATTTGTCTACCAACGGGACATCCAAATCTATGCTCCATTTTCAATTCCGAGGAGTTGGTCAAATTCGAAACTCGACCGTGCCGTTTTCGCTAGACTTGGGCTTAAAGGGTGAGAGAATAGCTCGGAATGTCACGAAAGTTGGCGTGCGCATTTGTCTACCAACGGGACATCCAAATCTATGCTCAATTTTCAATTCCGAGGAGTTGGTCAAATTCGAAACTCGACTGTGCGTTTTCGCTAGACTTGGGCTTAAAGGGTGAGAGAATAGCTCGGAATGTCACGAAAGTTGGCGTGCGCATTTGTCTACCAACGGGACATCCAAAGCTATGCTCAATTTTCAATTCCGAGGAGTTGGTCAAATTCGAAACTCGACCGTGCGTTTTCGCTAGACTTGGGCTTAAAGGGTGAGAGAATAGCTCGGAATGTCACGAAAGTTGGCGTGCGCATTTGTCTACCAACGGGACATCCAAATCTATGCTCAATTTTCAATTCCGAGGAGTTGGTCAAATTCGAAACTCGACCGTGCGTTTTCGCTAGACTTGGGCTTAAAGGGTGAGAGAATAGCTCGGAATGTCACGAAAGTTGGCGTGCGTATTTGTCTACCAACGGGACATCCAAATCTATGCTCCATTTTCAATTCCGAGGAGTTGGTCAAATTCGAAACTCGACCGTGCGTTTTCGCTAGACTTGGGCTTAAAGGGTGAGAGAATAGCTCGGAATGTCACGAAAGTTGGCGTGCGCATTTGTCTACCAACGGGACATCCAAATCTATGCTCAATTTTCAATTCCGAGGAGTTGGTCAAATTCGAAACTCGACCGTCGCGTTTTCGCTAGACTTGGGCTTAAAGGGTGAGAGAATAGCTCGGAATGTCACGAAAGTTGGCGTGCGCATTTGTCTACCAACGGGACATCCAAATCTATGCTCAATTTTCAATTCCGAGGAGTTGGTCAAATTCGAAACTCGACCGTGCGTTTTCGCTAGACTTGGGCTTAAAGGGTGAGAAAATAGCTCGGAATGTCACGAAAGTTGGCGTGCGCATTTGTCTACCAACGGGACATCCAAATCTATGCTCGATTTTCAATTCCGAGGAGTTGGTCAAATTCGAAACTCGACCGTTGCGTTTTCGCTAGACTTGGGCTTAAAGGGTGAGAGAATAGCTCGGAATGTCACGAAAGTTGGCGTGCGCATTTGTCTACCAACGGGACATCCAAATCTATGCTCGATTTTCAATTCCGAGGAGTTGGTCAAATTCGAAACTCGACCGTGCGTTTTCGCTAGACTTGGGCTTAAAGGGTGAGAAAATAGCTCGGAATGTCACGAAAGTTGGCGTGCGCATTTGTCTACCAACGGGACATCCAAATCTATGCTCGATTTTCAATTCCGAGGAGTTGGTCAAATTCGAAACTCGACCGTCGCGTTTTCTCTAGACTTGGGCTTAAAGGGTGAGAAAATAGCTCGGAATGTCACGAAAGTTGGCGTGCGCATTTGTCTACCAACGGGACATCCAAATCTATGCTCGATTTTCAATTCCGAGGAGTTGGTCAAATTCGAAACTCGACCGTCGCGTTTTCGCTAGACTTGGGCTTAAAGGGTGAGAAAATAGCTCGGAATGTCACGAAAGTTGGCGTGCGCATTTGTCTACCAACGGGACATCCAAATCTATGCTCGATTTTCAATTCCGAGGAGTTGGTCAAATTCGAAACTCGACAGTGCGTTTTCGCTAGACTTGGGCTTAAAGGGTGAGAAAATAGCTCGGAATGTCACGAAAGTTGGCGTGCGCATTTGTCTACCAACGGGACATCCAAATCTATGCTCGATTTTCAATTCCGAGGAGTTGGTCAAATTCGAAACACGACCGTCGCGTTTTCGCTAGACTTGGGCTTAAAGGGTGAGAAAATAGCTCGGAATGTCACGAAAGTTGGCGTGCGCATTTGTCTACCAACGGGACATCCAAATCTATGCTCCATTTTCAATTCCGAGGAGTTGGTCAAATTCGAAACTCGACCGTGCGTTTTCGCTAGACTTGGGCTTAAAGGGTGAGAGAATAGCTCGGAATGTCACGAAAGTTGGCGTGCGCATTTGTCTACCAACGGGACATCCAAATCTATGCTCCATTTTCAATTCCGAGGAGTTGGTCAAATTCGAAACTCGACCGTGCGTTTTCGCTAGACTTGGGCTTAAAGGGTGAGAGAATAGCTCGGAATGTCACGAAAGTTGGCGTGCGCATTTGTCTACCAACGGGACATCCAAATCTATGCTCCATTTTCAATTCCGAGGAGTTGGTCAAATTCGAAACTCGACCGTGCGTTTTCGCTAGACTTGGGCTTAAAGGGTTAGAGAATAGCTCGGAATGTCACGAAAGTTGGCGTGCGCATTTGTCTACCAACGGGACATCCAAATCTATGCTCCATTTTCAATTCCGAGGAGTTGGTCAAATTCGAAACTCGACCGTGCGTTTTCGCTAGACTTGGGCTTAAAGGGTGAGAGAATAGCTCGGAATGTCACGAAAGTTGGCGTGCGCATTTGTCTACCAACGGGACATCCAAATCTATGCTCCATTTTCAATTCCGAGGAGTTGGTCAAATTCGAAACTCGACCGTTGCGTTTTCGCTAGACTTGGGCTTAAAGGGTGGGAGAATAGCTCGGAATGTCACGAAAGTTGGCGTGCGCATTTGTCTACCAACGGGACATCCAAATCTATGCTCAATTTTCAATTCCGAGGAGTTGGTCAAATTCGAAACTCGACCGTCGCGTTTTCGCTAGACTTGGGCTTAAAGGGTGAGAGAATAGCTCGGAATGTCACGAAAGTTGGCGTGCGCATTTGTCTACCAACGGGACATCCAAATCTATGCTCCATTTTCAATTCCGAGGAGTTGGTCAAATTCGAAACTCGACCGTGCGTTTTCGCTAGACTTGGGCTTAAAGGGTGAGAGAATAGCTCGGAATGTCACGAAAGTTGGCGTGCGCATTTGTCTACCAACGGGACATCCAAATCTATGCTCCATTTTCAATTCCGAGGAGTTGGTCAAATTCGAAACTCGACCGTTGCGTTTTCGCTAGACTTGGTCTTAAAGGGTGAGAGAATAGCTCGGAATGTCACGAAAGTTGGCGTGCGCATTTGTCTACCAACGGGACATCCAAATCTATGCTCGATTTTCAATTCCGAGGAGTTGGTCAAATTCGAAACTCGACCGTGCGTTTTCGCTAGACTTGGGCTTAAAGGGTGAGAAAATAGCTCGGAATGTCACGAAAGTTGGCGTGCGCATTTGTCTACCAACGGGACATCCAAATCTATGCTCGATTTTCAATTCCGAGGAGTTGGTCAAATTCGAAACTCGACCGTGCGTTTTCGCTAGACTTGGGCTTAAAGGGTGAGAGAATAGCTCGGAATGTCACGAAAGTTGGCGTGCGCATTTGTCTACCAACGGGACATCCAAATCTATGCTCGATTTTCAATTCCGAGGAGTTGGTCAAATTCGAAACTCGACCGTTGCGTTTTCGCTAGACTTGGGCTTAAAGGGTGAGAAAATAGCTCGGAATGTCACGAAAGTTGGCGTGCGCATTTGTCTACCAACGGGACATCCAAATCTATGCTCGATTTTCAATTCCGAGGAGTTGGTCAAATTCGAAACTCGACCGTTGCGTTTTCGCTAGACTTGGGCTTAAAGGGTGAGAAAATAGCTCGGAATGTCACGAAAGTTGGCGTGCGCATTTGTCTACCAACGGGACATCCAAATCTATGCTCGATTTTCAATTCCGAGGAGTTGGTCAAATTCGAAACTCGACCGTGCGTTTTCGCTAGACTTGGGCTTAAAGGGTGAGAAAATAGCTCGGAATGTCACGAAAGTTGGCGTGCGCATTTGTCTACCAATGGGACATCCAAATCTATGCTCGATTTTCAATTCCGAGGAGTTGGTCAAATTCGAAACTCGACTGTGCATTTTCGCTAGACTTGGGCTTAAAGGGTGAGAAAATAGCTCGGAATGTCACGAAAGTTGGCGTGCGCATTTGTCTACCAACGGGACATCCAAATCTATGCTCGATTTTCAATTCCGAGGAGTTGGTCAAATTCGAAACTCGACCGTGCGTTTTCGCTAGACTTGGGCTTAAAGGGTGAGAAAATAGCTCGGAATGTCACGAAAGTTGGCGTGCGCATTTGTCTACCAACGGGACATCCAAATCTATGCTCGATTTTCAATTCCAAGGAGTTGGTCAAATTCGAAACTCGACCGTGCGTTTTCGCTAGACTTGGGCTTAAAGGGTGAGAAAATAGCTCGGAATGTCACGAAAGTTGGCGTGCGCATTTGTCTACCAACGGGACATCCAAATCTATGCTCGATTTTCAATTCCGAGGAGTTGGTCAAATTCGAAACTCGACCGTAGCGTTTTCGCTAGACTTGGGCTTAAAGGGTGAGAAAATAGCTCGGAATGTCACGAAAGTTGGCGTGCGCATTTGTCTACCAACGGGACATCCAAATCTATGCTCGATTTTCAATTCCGAGGAGTTGGTCAAATTCGAAACTCGACCGTAGCGTTTTCGCTAGACTTGGGCTTAAAGGGTGAGAAAATAGCTCGGAATGTCACGAAAGTTGGCGTGCGCATTTGTCTACCAACGGGACATCCAAATCTATGCTCGATTTTCAATTCCGAGGAGTTGGTCTAATTCGAAACTCGACCGTAGCGTTTTCGCTAGACTTGGGCTTAAAGGGTGAGAAAATAGCTCGGAATGTCACGAAAGTTGGCGTGCGCATTTGTCTACCAACGGGACATCCAAATCTATGCTCCATTTTCAATTCCGAGGAGTTGGTCAAATTCGAAACTCGACCGTAGCGTTTTCGCTAGACTTGGGCTTAAAGGGTGAGAAAATAGCTCGGAATGTCACGAAAGTTGGCGTGCGCATTTGTCTACCAACGGGACATCCAAATCTATGCTCCATTTTCAATTCCGAGGAGTTGGTCAAATTCGAAACTCGACCGTGCGTTTTCGCTAGACTTGGGCTTAAAGGGTGAGAAAATAGCTCGGAATGTCACGAAAGTTGGCGTGCGCATTTGTCTACCAACGGGACATCCAAATCTATGCTCGATTTTCAATTCCGAGGAGTTGGTCAAATTCGAAACTCGACCGTGCGTTTTCGCTAGACTTGGGCTTAAAGGGTGAGAAAATAGCTCGGAATGTCACGAAAGTTGGCGTGCGCATTTGTCTACCAACGGGACATCCAAATCTATGCTCGATTTTCAATTCCGAGGAGTTGGTCAAATTCGAAACTCGACCGTTGCGTTTTCGCTAGACTTGGGCTTAAAGGGTGAGAAAATAGCTCGGAATGTCACGAAAGTTGGCGTGCGCATTTGTCTACCAACGGGACATCCAAATCTATGCTCGATTTTCAATTCCGAGGAGTTGGTCAAATTCGAAACTCGACCGTGCGTTTTCGCTAGACTTGGGCTTAAAGGGTGAGAAAATAGCTCGGAATGTCACGAAAGTTGGCGTGCGCATTTGTCTACCAACGGGACATCCAAATCTATGCTCGATTTTCAATTCCGAGGAGTTGGTCAAATTCGAAACTCGACCGTGCGTTTTCGCTAGACTTGGGCTTAAAGGGTGAGAAAATAGCTCGGAATGTCACGAAAGTTGGCGTGCGCATTTGTCTACCAACGGGACATCATCCAAATCTATGCTCGATTTTCAATTCCGAGGAGTTGGTCAAATTCGAAACTCGACCGTGCGTTTTCGCTAGACTTGGGCTTAAAGGGTGAGAAAATAGCTCGGAATGTCACGAAAGTTGGCGTGCGCATTTGTCTACCAACGGGACATCCAAATCTATGCTCGATTTTCAATTCCGAGGAGTTGGTCAAATTCGAAACTCGACCGTGCGTTTTCGCTAGACTTGGGCTTAAAGGGTGAGAAAATAGCTCGGAATGTCACGAAAGTTGGCGTGCGCATTTGTCTACCAACGGGACATCCAAATCTATGCTCGATTTTCAATTCCGAGGAGTTGGTCAAATTCGAAACTCGACCGTGCGTTTTCGCTAGACTTGGGCTTAAAGGGTGAGAGAATAGCTCGGAATGTCACGAAAGTTGGCGTGCGCATTTGTCTACCAACGGGACATCCAAATCTATGCTCAATTTTCAATTCCGAGGAGTTGGTCAAATTCGAAACTCGACCGTTAGCGTTTTCGCTAGACTTGGGCTTAAAGGGTGAGAGAATAGCTCGGAATGTCACGAAAGTTGGCGTGCGCATTTGTCTACCAACGGGACATCCAAATCTATGCTCCATTTTCAATTCCGAGGAGTTGGTCAAATTCGAAACTCGACCGTGCGTTTTCGCTAGACTTGGGCTTAAAGGGTGAGAAAATAGCTCGGAATGTCACGAAAGTTGGCGTGCGCATTTGTCTACCAACGGGACATCCAAATCTATGCTCGATTTTCAATTCCGAGGAGTTGGTCAAATTCGAAACTCGACCGCCTGCGTTTTCGCTAGACTTGGGCTTAAAGGGTGAGAAAATAGCTCGGAATGTCACGAAAGTTGGCGTGCGCATTTGTCTACCAACGGGACATCCAAATCTATGCTCGATTTTCAATTCCGAGGAGTTGGTCAAATTCGAAACTCGACCATCGCGTTTTCGCTAGACTTGGGCTTAAAGGGTGAGAAAATAGCTCGGAATGTCACGAAAGTTGGCGTGCGCATTTGTCTACCAACGGGACATCCAAATCTATGCTCGATTTTCAATTCCGAGGAGTTGGTCAAATTCGAAACTCGACCGTGCGTTTTCGCTAGACTTGGGCTTAAAGGGTGAGAAAATAGCTCGGAATGTCACGAAAGTTGGCGTGCGCATTTGTCTACCAACGGGACATCCAAATCTATGCTCCATTTTCAATTCCGAGGAGTTGGTCAAATTCGAAACTCGACCGTGCGTTTTCGCTAGACTTGGGCTTAAAGGGTGAGAAAATAGCTCGGAATGTCACGAAAGTTGGCGTGCGCATTTGTCTACCAACGGGACATCCAAATCTATGCTCGATTTTCAATTCCGAGGAGTTGGTCAAATTCGAAACTCGACCGTGCGTTTTCGCTAGACTTGGGCTTAAAGGGTGAGAAAATAGCTCGGAATGTCACGAAAGTTGGCGTGCGCATTTGTCTACCAACGGGACATCCAAATCTATGCTCGATTTTCAATTCCGAGGAGTTGGTCAAATTCGAAACTCGACCGTGCGTTTTCGCTAGACTTGGGCTTAAAGGGTGAGAAAATAGCTCGGAATGTCACGAAAGTTGGCGTGCGCATTTGTCTACCAACGGGACATCCAAATCTATGCTCGATTTTCAATTCCGAGGAGTTGGTCAAATTCGAAACTCGACCGTGCGTTTTCGCTAGACTTGGGCTTAAAGGGTGAGAAAATAGCTCGGAATGTCACGAAAGTTGGCGTGCGCATTTGTCTACCAACGGGACATCCAAATCTATGCTCGATTTTCAATTCCGAGGAGTTGGTCAAATTCGAAACTCGACCGTGCGTTTTCGCTAGACTTGGGCTTAAAGGGTGAGAAAATAGCTCGGAATGTCACGAAAGTTGGCGTGCGCATTTGTCTACCAACGGGACATCCAAATCTATGCTCGATTTTCAATTCCGAGGAGTTGGTCAAATTCGAAACTCGACCGTGCGTTTTCGCTAGACTTGGGCTTAAAGGGTGAGAAAATAGCTCGGAACGTCACGAAAGTTGGCGTGCGCATTTGTCTACCAACGGGACATCCAAATCTATGCTCCATTTTCAATTCCGAGGAGTTGGTCAAATTCGAAACTCGACCGTGCGTTTTCGCTAGACTTGGGCTTAAAGGGTGAGAGAATAGCTCGGAATGTCACGAAAGTTGGCGTGCGCATTTGTCTACCAACGGGACATCCAAATCTATGCTCCATTTTCAATTCCGAGGAGTTGGTCAAATTCGAAACTCGACCGTGCGTTTTCGCTAGACTTGGGCTTAAAGGGTGAGAAAATAGCTCGGAATGTCACGAAAGTTGGCGTGCGCATTTGTCTACCAACGGGACATCCAAATCTATGCTCGATTTTCAATTCCGAGGAGTTGGTCAAATTCGAAACTCGACCGTGCGTTTTCGCTAGACTTGGGCTTAAAGGGTGAGAAAATAGCTCGGAATGTCACGAAAGTTGGCGTGCGCATTTGTCTACCAACGGGACATCCAAATCTATGCTCGATTTTCAATTCCGAGGAGTTGGTCAAATTCGAAACTCGACCGTGCGTTTTCGCTAGACTTGGGCTTAAAGGGTGAGAAAATAGCTCGGAATGTCACGAAAGTTGGCGTGCGCATTTGTCTACCAACGGGACATCCAAATCTATGCTCGATTTTCAATTCCGAGGAGTTGGTCAAATTCGAAACTCGACCGTGCGTTTTCGCTAGACTTGGGCTTAAAGGGTGAGAAAATAGCTCGGAATGTCACGAAAGTTGGCGTGCGCATTTGTCTACCAACGGGACATCCAAATCTATGCTCGATTTTCAATTCCGAGGAGTTGGTCAAATTCGAAACTCGACCGTGCGTTTTCGCTAGACTTGGGCTTAAAGGGTGAGAAAATAGCTCGGAATGTCACGAAAGTTGGCGTGCGCATTTGTCTACCAACGGGACATCCAAATCTATGCTCGATTTTCAATTCCGAGGAGTTGGTCAAATTCGAAACTCGACCGTGCGTTTTCGCTAGACTTGGGCTTAAAGGGTGAGAAAATAGCTCGGAATGTCACGAAAGTTGGCGTGCGCATTTGTCTACCAACGGGACATCCAAATCTATGCTCGATTTTCAATTCCGAGGAGTTGGTCAAATTTGAAACTCGACCGTGCGTTTTCGCTAGACTTGGGCTTAAAGGGTGAGAAAATAGCTCGGAATGTCACGAAAGTTGGCGTGCGCATTTGTCTACCAACGGGACATCCAAATCTATGCTCCATTTTCAATTCCGAGGAGTTGGTCAAATTCGAAACTCGACCGTGCGTTTTCGCTAGACTTGGGCTTAAAGGGTGAGAAAATAGCTCGGAATGTCACGAAAGTTGGCGTGCGCATTTGTCTACCAACGGGACATCCAAATCTATGCTCCATTTTCAATTCCGAGGAGTTGGTCAAATTCGAAACTCGACCGTGCGTTTTCGCTAGACTTGGGCTTAAAGGGTGAGAAAATAGCTCGGAATGTCACGAAAGTTGGCGTGCGCATTTGTCTACCAACGGGACATCCAAATCTATGCTCGATTTTCAATTCCGAGGAGTTGGTCAAATTCGAAACTCGACCGTGCGTTTTCGCTAGACTTGGGCTTAAAGGGTGAGAAAATAGCTCGGAATGTCACGAAAGTTGGCGTGCGCATTTGTCTACCAACGGGACATCCAAATCCATGCTCCATTTTCAATTCCGAGGAGTTGGTCAAATTCGAAACTCGACCGTAGCGTTTTCGCTAGACTTGGGCTTAAAGGGTGAGAAAATAGCTCGGAATGTCACGAAAGTTGGCGTGCGCATTTGTCTACCAACGGGACATCCAAATCTATGCTCGATTTTCAATTCCGAGGAGTTGGTCAAATTCGAAACTCGACCGTGCGTTTTCGCTAGACTTGGGCTTAAAGGGTGAGAAAATAGCTCGGAATGTCACGAAAGTTGGCGTGCGCATTTGTCTACCAACGGGACATCCAAATCTATGCTCGATTTTCAATTCCGAGGAGTTGGTCAAATTCGAAACTCGACCGTAGCGTTTTCGCTAGACTTGGGCTTAAAGGGTGAGAGAATAGCTCGGAATGTCACGAAAGTTGGCGTGCGCATTTGTCTACCAACGGGACATCCAAATCTATGCTCCATTTTCAATTCCGAGGAGTTGGTCAAATTCGAAACTCGACCGTGCGTTTTCGCTAGACTTGGGCTTAAAGGGTGAGAAAATAGCTCGGAATGTCACGAAAGTTGGCGTGCGCATTTGTCTACCAACGGGACATCCAAATCTATGCTCGATTTTCAATTCCGAGGAGTTGGTCAAATTCGAAACTCGACCGTGCGTTTTCGCTAGACTTGGGCTTAAAGGGTGAGAAAATAGCTCGGAATGTCACGAAAGTTGGCGTGCGCATTTGTCTACCAACGGGACATCCAAATCTATGCTCGATTTTCAATTCCGAGGAGTTGGTCAAATTCGAAACTCGACCGTGCGTTTTCGCTAGACTTGGGCTTAAAGGGTGAGAAAATAGCTCGGAATGTCACGAAAGTTGGCGTGCGCATTTGTCTACCAACGGGACATCCAAATCTATGCTCCATTTTCAATTCCGAGGAGTTGGTCAAATTCGAAACTCGACCGTGCGTTTTCGCTAGACTTGGGCTTAAAGGGTGAGAAAATAGCTCGGAATGTCACGAAAGTTGGCGTGCGCATTTGTCTACCAACGGGACATCCAAATCTATGCTCGATTTTCAATTCCGAGGAGTTGGTCAAATTCGAAACTCGACCGTGCGTTTTCGCTAGACTTGGGCTTAAAGGGTGAGAAAATAGCTCGGAATGTCACGAAAGTTGGCGTGCGCATTTGTCTACCAACGGGACATCCAAATCTATGCTCGATTTTCAATTCCGAGGAGTTGGTCAAATTCGAAACTCGACCGTGCGTTTTTGCTAGACTTGGGCTTAAAGGGTGAGAAAATAGCTCGGAATGTCACGAAAGTTGGCGTGCGCATTTGTCTACCAACGGGACATCCAAATCTATGCTCCATTTTCAATTCCGAGGAGTTGGTCAAATTCGAAACTCGACCGTGCGTTTTCGCTAGACTTGGGCTTAAAGGGTGAGAAAATAGCTCGGAATGTCACGAAAGTTGGCGTGCGCATTTGTCTACCAACGGGACATCCAAATCTATGCTCGATTTTCAATTCCGAGGAGTTGGTCAAATTCGAAACTCGACCGTGCGTTTTCGCTAGACTTGGGCTTAAAGGGTGAGAAAATAGCTCGGAATGTCACGAAAGTTGGCGTGCGCATTTGTCTACCAACGGGACATCCAAATCTATGCTCGATTTTCAATTCCGAGGAGTTGGTCAAATTCGAAACTCGACCGTAGCGTTTTCGCTAGACTTGGGCTTAAAGGGTGAGAAAATAGCTCGAAATGTCACGAAAGTTGGCGTGCGCATTTGTCTACCAACGGGACATCCAAATCTATGCTCGATTTTCAATTCCGAGGAGTTGGTCAAATTCGAAACTCGACCATGCGTTTTCGCTAGACTTGGGCTTAAAGGGTGAGAAAATAGCTCGGAATGTCACGAAAGTTGGCGTGCGCATTTGTCTACCAACGGGACATCCAAATCTATGCTCGATTTTCAATTCCGAGGAGTTGGTCAAATTCGAAACTCGACCGTGCGTTTTCGCTAGACTTGGGCTTAAAGGGTGAGAAAATAGCTCGGAATGTCACGAAAGTTGGCGTGCGCATTTGTCTACCAACGGGACATCCAAATCTATGCTCGATTTTCAATTCCGAGGAGTTGGTCAAATTCGAAACTCGACCGTGCGTTTTCGCTAGACTTGGGCTTAAAGGGTGAGAAAATAGCTCGGAATGTCACGAAAGTTGGCGTGCGCATTTGTCTACCAACGGGACATCCAAATCTATGCTCGATTTTCAATTCCGAGGAGTTGGTCAAATTCGAAACTCGACCGTGCGTTTTCGCTAGACTTGGGCTTAAAGGGTGAGAAAATAGCTCGGAATGTCACGAAAGTTGGCGTGCGCATTTGTCTACCAACGGGACATCCAAATCTATGCTCCATTTTCAATTCCGAGGAGTTGGTCAAATTCGAAACTCGACCGTGCGTTTTCGCTAGACTTGGGCTTAAAGGGTGAGAAAATAGCTCGGAATGTCACGAAAGTTGGCGTGCGCATTTGTCTACCAACGAGACACCCAAATCTATGCTCGATTTTCAATTCCGAGGAGTTGGTCAAATTCGAAACTCGACCGTGCGTTTTCGCTAGACTTGGGCTTAAAGGGTGAGAAAATAGCTCGGAATGTCACGAAAGTTGGCGTGCGCATTTGTCTACCAACGGGACATCCAAATCTATGCTCCATTTTCAATTCCGAGGAGTTGGTCAAATTCGAAACTCGACCGTAGCGTTTTCGCTAGACTTGGGCTTAAAGGGTGAGAAAATAGCTCGGAATGTCACGAAAGTTGGCGTGCGCATTTGTCTACCAACGGGACATCCAAATCTATGCTCGATTTTCAATTCCGAGGAGTTGGTCAAATTCGAAACTCGACCGTGCGTTTTCGCTAGACTTGGGGTTAAAGGGTGAGAAAATAGCTCGGAATGTCACGAAAGTTGGCGTGCGCATTTGTCTACCAACGGGACATCCAAATCTATGCTCGATTTTCAATTCCGAGGAGTTGGTCAAATTCGAAACTCGACCGTGCGTTTTCGCTAGACTTGGGCTTAAAGGGTGAGAAAATAGCTCGGAATGTCACGAAAGTTGGCGTGCGCATTTGTCTACCAACGGGACATCCAAATCTATGTTCGATTTTCAATTCCGAGGAGTTGGTCAAATTCGAAACTCGACCGTGCGTTTTCGCTAGACTTGGGCTTAAAGGGTGAGAAAATAGCTCGGAATGTCACGAAAGTTGGCGTGCGCATTTGTCTACCAACGGGACATCCAAATCTATGCTCGATTTTCAATTCCGAGGAGTTGGTCAAATTCGAAACTCGACCGTGCGTTTTCGCTAGACTTGGGCTTAAAGGGTGAGAAAATAGCTCGGAATGTCACGAAAGTTGGCGTGCGCATTTGTCTACCAACGGGACATCCAAATCTATGCTCGATTTTCAATTCCGAGGAGTTGGTCAAATTCGAAACTCGACCGTGCGTTTTCGCTAGACTTGGGCTTAAAGGGTGAGAAAATAGCTCGGAATGTCACGAAAGTTGGCGTGCGCATTTGTCTACCAACGGGACATCCAAATCTATGCTCGATTTTCAATTCCGAGGAGTTGGTCAAATTCGAAACTCGACCGTGCGTTTTCGCTAGACTTGGGCTTAAAGGGTGAGAAAATAGCTCGGAATGTCACGAAAGTTGGCGTGCGCATTTGTCTACCAACGGGACATCCAAATCTATGCTCGATTTTCAATTCCGAGGAGTTGGTCAAATTCGAAACTCGACCGTGCGTTTTCGCTAGACTTGGGCTTAAAGGGTGAGAAAATAGCTCGGAATGTCACGAAAGTTGGCGTGCGCATTTTTCTACCAACGGGACATCCAAATCTATGCTCGATTTTCAATTCCGAGGAGTTGGTCAAATTCGAAACTCGACCGTCGCGTTTTCGCTAGACTTGGGCTTAAAGGGTGAGAAAATAGCTCGGAATGTCACGAAAGTTGGCGTGCGCATTTGTCTACCAACGGGACATCCAAATCTATGCTCGATTTTCAATTCCGAGGAGTTGGTCAAATTCGAAACTCGACCGTGCGTTTTCGCTAGACTTGGGCTTAAAGGGTGAGAAAATAGCTCGGAATGTCACGAAAGTTGGCGTGCGCATTTGTCTACCAACGGGACATCCAAATCTATGCTCGATTTTCAATTCCGAGGAGTTGGTCAAATTCGAAACTCGACCGTGCGTTTTCGCTAGACTTGGGCTTAAAGGGTGAGAAAATAGCTCGGAATGTCACGAAAGTTGGCGTGCGCATTTGTCTACCAACGGGACATCCAAATCTATGCTCGATTTTCAATTCCGAGGAGTTAGTCAAATTCGAAACTCGACCGTGCGTTTTCGCTAGACTTGGGCTTAAAGGGTGAGAAAATAGCTCGGAATGTCACGAAAGTTGGCGTGCGCATTTGTCTACCAACGGGACATCCAAATCTATGCTCGATTTTCAATTCCGAGGAGTTGGTCAAATTCGAAACTCGACCGTGCGTTTTCGCTAGACTTGGGCTTAAAGGGTGAGAAAATAGCTCGGAATGTCACGAAAGTTGGCGTGCGCATTTGTCTACCAACGGGACATCCAAATCTATGCTCGATTTTCAATTCCGAGGAGTTGGTCAAATTCGAAACTCGACCGTGCGTTTTCGCTAGACTTGGGCTTAAAGGGTGAGAAAATAGCTCGGAATGTCACGAAAGTTGGCGTGCGCATTTGTCTACCAACGGGACATCCAAATCTATGCTCCATTTTCAATTCCGAGGAGTTGGTCAAATTCGAAACTCGACCGTGCGTTTTCGCTAGACTTGGGCTTAAAGGGTGAGAAAATAGCTCGGAATGTCACGAAAGTTGGCGTGCGCATTTGTCTACCAACGGGACATCCAAATCTATGCTCCATTTTCAATTCCGAGGAGTTGGTCAAATTCGAAACTCGACCGTAGCGTTTTCGCTAGACTTGGGCTTAAAGGGTGAGAAAATAGCTCGGAATGTCAGGAAAGTTGGCGTGCGCATTTGTCTACCAACGGGACATCCAAATCTATGCTCGATTTTCAATTCCGAGGAGTTGGTCAAATTCGAAACTCGACCGTGCGTTTTCGCTAGACTTGGGCTTAAAGTGTGAGAAAATAGCTCGGAATGTCACGAAAGTTGGCGTGCGCATTTGTCTACCAACGGGACATCCAAATCTATGCTCGATTTTCAATTCCGAGGAGTTGGTCAAATTCGAAACTCGACCGTGCGTTTTCGCTAGACTTGGGCTTAAAGGGTGAGAAAATAGCTCGGAATGTCACGAAAGTTGGCGTGCGCATTTGTCTACCAACGGGACATCCAAATCTATGCTCGATTTTCAATTCCGAGGAGTTGGTCAAATTCGAAACTCGACCGTGCGTTTTCGCTAGACTTGGGCTTAAAGGGTGAGAAAATAGCTCGGAATGTCACGAAAGTTGGCGTGCGCATTGTAAAGTTAGTCACAGCAGATCTAATGAACAAATAAATCAGTCACAACAGATGAATAAGAAGATATGGTGCAAAACTGTGCAAAAACATGCAGCAGTGCTCTCTATCCCAGAAAGGGTGAATGAATTACAATAGATTACAATACAATCCAAATATCTGTCAATGGCAATTCGAATTGACTAAGTAGGCCATTCGAATCACTGAATGGAGTAGCTTGACTCAATCTAGGAGTCCTCATCAATCATCGGTGTTGCTCATCAATCACAACAAACAGTCATCCAGGTGTCAAGCTGAGTCTAACTGATCATAATAAATGTAACTGAAGTGTGTAGCACTGATATAGGATCTGGAGGCTCAGTGGGGGTGCATGGGAGGCTAACTGGAGTCAGAGCAAGTCACCTAATCGAACTGGAGGTCAATCGGAGGTGAAACAGTCAGTCAGGAGTGAAATCGGAGTGAAATCAATCAGAATCGGAGCTAACTGAATGTAACTGGAGTGAATCTGCAGTGGTAGGTGAGCAAGTGCGCCCTTCTCAGTCAGTAGGTGAGAAGAGGGCGCCTTTCAGCTTAGGAGGGCTAAAACTCTGTGGAAAGTGGCTCCCGGGTGCTAGAAGAAGGTGGATAAGGTGCTGGAGGCATCAAACTGGTGACTGGACTGCATATCCTGAAATAGATCATGCAAGATCCTGAAGTAGATATGTATCCCGAAATAGATGATCCTGAAATAGATATGTATCCCGAAATAGATGATGGATATCCGAACACCCCCCCTCAAGCTAGACTATGATGTGCCAACTAAAATAATGTGGGGCCCTGGTAACTAAGACCGAAGGTCACCCCAATACAATAATCCAAAAAATGCTGAAAAATAAACTAAGTGAGGAAAGAGGGAAAACCCAGTGGGAAGAAAGCCCCCCCTCAAGTCTAAAGCATAATAATGAATCAATCTGTCTCCACCATGATGGAACTCACCCCCAACAGTGAACGGAGGTAAGAGAACTTCTTCTCAGTGAAGCTCTTGGTGAAGATGTCTGCAATTTGCTCATCAGTAGGGCAATATTGCAGAATGATGGTGCGGTCATGCACCAACTGTCGAATGTAATGCATATGAATCTCAATGTGCTTGGTCCTCTGCCGCTGAACTGGATCTGTGGAGATCTTGATAGCACTTTGATTGTCACAAAATAGGACAGTCGAAGTAGTGCCACCAAAACCAAACTCGGAAAGAATACCCTGCAACCAAACTGCCTGAATGCAGGCATTGACTGCCCCTCGATACTCTGCCTCTGCTGAAGAAAGTGCAATGGCTGCTTGCTTTTTGCTGGACCAGCAAATAGCACCATGACCAATCATGAAAACATAACCGGAAGTGGACTTCCGATCAATGCTATCACCTGCCCAATCTGAATCAGTAAAACCAATGAAATCTAGCTCAGAATCTGCAGCATAATGTATGCCAAACTGTCTCGTACCTTGCACATACTGCAAGATCCGCTTGGCTGCTCGCCAATGAAGCTCATGTGGCTGCTGCATATATCTTGACACGGCACTCACGGCGTATGAGATGTCAGGCCTAGAGTGTGTCAAATAAAGTAGTGAACCAATCAACTGTCGATACATACTGCAATCTGCAAGCGGTGTGGAATTTCCCCTCCTCAAGACTGATTCCTGAGAGGAATGGGAACGGGGCTGCCTTACATTCAGCCATATTAAACTTCAATAACAGGTCGGAAGCATATTTTTGCTGAGATATAGTGATCCCATCGAAATTTTGAGCTATCTCCAAGCCCAAAAAGTGACTCAGCAAGCCCAAATCGCTCATGTCAAAAGCTAGATTTAAGGCAGTTTTTAGCTTGTTTATTGAAGTAAGTGTGCTACCAGTAATAAGCAGATCATCAACATAAAGTACAATAACCAACAAATTACCTTTAACTCGCTGAAGATAGACATTCGGATCAGATTTGCATCTTTGGAAATTCTGAGAAAGAAGGAAGGAGTCCATCTTTGCGTACCAAGCTCTTGGGGCCTGTTTTAACCCGTACAAAGACTTCTTCAATCTACAAACCAATGATGGATCTGATGTATAACCCTCTGGCTGCTGCATATAGACCTCTTCAGCAAGGTCTCCATGTAAAAATGCACTCTTCACATCCATGTGATGCACCTCCCAGTGCTTGGATGCGGCAATAGCTAAAACAAGGCGGATGGAATCCATCTTTGCAACCGGTGCAAAGGTCTCTGTGTAGTCCACTCCTTGGACTTGGGAAAAACCTTTTGCCACCAACCTTGCTTTATATTTGCTGATAGTGCCATCAGCAGCAACTTTAGTACGGTAGACCCATTTACACTTCACTAATTTTCTTCCAGGTGGAAGAGAAACTAGCTCCCATGTATTGTTCTTTTGAAGAGAACTGTACTCTTCATCCATGGCTTCTTTCCATCTCGGATCTCGATGGGCTGAATAATATGATTGGGGATCTGAACCAGCCATCAAATAACAAATCTCAGGAAGAAATGGATCAGCAATAGAAAGAGCCATACCTGCCCTTTGAAAGTCTCCTCTTGTTCGTCTCGGATCAGCAGGATTTCCAAGACTAGAACCAGCAGATTGTAGAGTATTTTGGGCCCACTTTGGTAACTGAGGGAGATCTGAATGGTCGGATTCCGAACCTGATATGTCATGATCATCATATGCTGCTACAATATCAGAAATATCAGAACTCATACCTTCATTATCGCTGCTCGAATCTTCTTCTGGTGAAGGCGGTGAATCGGCAGTTTTCTCCTCAACTAGTTGCAATTCTTGAAGCGGTTCTTCAAACTGCACACTGCGCTCTATGAATATCTTTTTAGATCTGATATCCATGAGTTTATATGCTTTTGATTCTTCCCCATATCCTATCAAAATGCACTCGATACTTTTTGGATCCAAAGCTCGTCTCTTCTCAGAAGGAATTCTAGCCCATGCAGTAGAGCCAAAAACTCTCAAATTTGACACATCCGGTTTGTGACCAAAGAATGCTTCGAAAGGAGTCATACCTTTCACGGATGAATGTGGAACTCGGTTCTGTATATATGCAGCAACATTGATTGCTTCAGCCCAAAGATTTGCAGCCAAACCTTTTGACTCAATCATGCATGTAGCCATCTCTTTCAGTGACCGGTTTTTCCTTTCCGCTACACCGTTCTGCTGGGGTGTGTAGGGAACTGTATGTTGGATCTTGATTCCGCTTTGGGCACAAAGTTGCAGCAACTCGGACTTGATATATTCCCCACCATTATCAGATCTAAGAGCTTTGATCTTGCTCTCAGTGGTGGTCTCAACAGAAGCCTTAAAATCCTTGAATTTTCCAAGCACTTCTGACTTGTTTTTGAGAAAGAATACCCATGTAAAGCGAGAATAATCATCAATAAATGTCAAAACATACCTTGAACCATTTAATGACATATGGGGCAGCGGACCGCTGATATCAGAATGGATCAATCCCAAAATAGTAGAGGCTCTGCTAGCCTTGCCGCGGTCGAATCTGTGCTCGGGGTGCTTCCCAATAATGCAACCGGTGCATATTCCCTTCGAGGAACGGAGTTGTGGCAGCCCATCAACCATGGATTTATTTGATAGCAGCAGCAAATACTTATAATTTAGATGTCCAAATCTTTCATGCCAAAGCCTACTAACCTCATTACCATGTGTGCGAAGAGCAGTGGGCTTTGCAAGCGGAATAAAGTGCGAAAACTCATAACATTTTGCAGTGTGGTTTGCCTTTCCAACCGCAACTAGTCTTCCACTTTTGATATCAGAAATTTCAACTGTATTAGGGCTGAATGTGACTTTCTTTGGATCACCAGTATGTGTCATTTGATAAACAGAAAGGAGATTCGAAGCTAAGGAAGGCACATAGAGAACATTCTGAAAGCATCCATGATCTACATGAATCGTACCTTTGCCCTTTGAAGAAATTTTTGAGTCATCTCCCAAATGGATGGGGATGGAGCTGTTTGGATCGAATGAGGAAAAAGAATCAATATTTGCAGCCATATGATTTGATGCACCCGAATCTATCAAGAGAGTGGGCTTCGAAACCGTTGCCATGAGTGCTTGTCCTCTTTCATGATCGTCATTCCGATCCTTCTTCCTTGCACCGTCAGGAAGGGTTATGTTGTTCTTTTCCAAAAGGAGGGCCATTTGATCTATAGTCTTCTTCATACATGAACTTTCGGGATGAAAGCCACGGTTACAATAAGTACATTTAGATTTTTGGTTACCTTCTTTGCCCTTTTGCTTGGATTTCGAACTGGATGGTGCATCCGTTTGCTTGCCTTTGTCTTTTTGCTTGTGAGGCTCGAATTTGGGCTTCTCCTTCTTTAGCTTTCCTTTACCATTCGAAATCTTGGGTCCTTGAACAAATAGGGATGAATCTTTGGAGCTTATGGACCCCATTTGAATCAACTTGTCATGCTCTTTCGTAACGGACTCAATGAAGGCATTCAAGGTAGGCATCTTCCAATTCGGGGTAGTTAGCCGACCGGAATTGAAAGTGGAGACAAATACCGAATAATCTTTCCCAAGCTTGCTTAGAATGGAGAGGATCAACTGCTTATCCTCTTTGATAACACCACTGTTCTTCAATTGCAAGTTCAAGTTCTTGAATTTTGTGAAGAATTCATTGATGGTCTCGAAATTTTCAGGATTAAGGCCAATCAATTCATTCTCTAATTGAAAAGCCCTAAGCTCATCCTGCTTGCCGAATAGTGTCTCAAGTTGCTCCCATATGGCTTTTGGAGTCTTCAATCCGCTGAGATGGAAGTGAAGATCCTTGGAGATGGAGAGACAAAGAAGACCATAAGCTTCATCAAGCTTGTTGTAGTGTTTAGTTCTTTCTGCTACATTGTTTGGCTCCAATTCAAGACCAAGAGTGACTCGGTAGTAACCTTTTGAACGTAATATGATCTCCATATCATCTTTCCAATCAAAATAATTGAATGGGGTGAGGATAGGCTTTGAAGAAGAGTATTCCATTGCAAGGATTGAGTCAACTGATGAAGAGGAAGCTTGCATGCAGACTATAGCGAATGCAATTGAAGGAGGAAACCTTGCATGCAGAAAATAGCGAGTGCACTTGGAGGAGACAATAAACCTGCAAATCACATCAAAACAACCACAATAAGGTCGAACAATCCACCCTTTGAGAGTTGCATCACACCTGGGATTGGATTTCAAGCAATGTTGAATGGGTCCAATGTATCAAATCCAGGAATTATGTGGTAACTCAAGCTTCTGGAGTGGTATTGGAATAATTTTCAAGCTTTGCATGCACAGGAGCGAATGCCCTTGAGATATCTCATGCCAAACTTATTGCAATTTTTAGCAATTCAGTCAAATCTTCTTGTATAAACACCTGTAGAAAAGAGATCTTGTCCCTGCAATGGCTCTGATACCATGTAAAGTTAGTCACAGCAGATCTAATGAACAAATAAATCAGTCACAACAGATGAATAAGAAGATATGGTGCAAAACTGTGCAAAAACATGCAGCAGTGCTCTCTATCCCAGAAAGGGTGAATGAATTACAATAGATTACAATACAATCCAAATATCTGTCAATGGCAATTCGAATTGACTAAGTAGGCCATTCGAATCACTGAATGGAGTAGCTTGACTCAATCTAGGAGTCCTCATCAATCATCGGTGTTGCTCATCAATCACAACAAACAGTCATCCAGGTGTCAAGCTGAGTCTAACTGATCATAATAAATGTAACTGAAGTGTGTAGCACTGATATAGGATCTGGAGGCTCAGTGGGGGCGCATGGGAGGCTAACTGGAGTCAGAGCAAGTCACCTAATCGAACTGGAGGTCAATCGGAGGTGAAACAGTCAGTCAGGAGTGAAATCGGAGTGAAATCAATCAGAATCGGAGCTAACTGAATGTAACTGGAGTGAATCTGCAGTGGTAGGTGAGCAAGTGCGCCCTTCTCAGTCAGTAGGTGAGAAGAGGGCGCCTTTCAGCTTAGGAGGGCTAAAACTCTGTGGAAAGTGGCTCCCGGGTGCTAGAAGAAGGTGGATAAGGTGCTGGAGGCATCAAACTGGTGACTGGACTGCATATCCTGAAATAGATCATGCAAGATCCTGAAGTAGATATGTATCCCGAAATAGATGATCCTGAAATAGATATGTATCCCGAAATAGATGATGGATATCCGAACACGCATTTGTCTACCAACGGGACATCCAAATCTATGCTCGATTTTCAATTCCGAGGAGTTGGTCAAATTCGAAACTCGACCGTGCGTTTTCGCTAGACTTGGGCTTAAAGGGTGAGAAAATAGCTCGGAATGTCATGAAAGTTGGCGTGCGCATTTGTCTACCAACGGGACATCCAAATCTATGCTCGATTTTCAATTCCGAGGAGTTGGTCAAATTCGAAACTCGACCATGCGTTTTCGCTAGACTTGGGCTTAAAGGGTGAGAAAATAGCTCGGAATGTCACGAAAGTTGGCGTGCGCATTTGTCTACCAACGGGACATCCAAATCTATGCTCCATTTTCAATTCCGAGGAGTTGGTCAAATTCGAAACTCGACCGTGCGTTTTCGCTAGACTTGGGCTTAAAGGGTGAGAAAATAGCTCGGAATGTCACGAAAGTTGGCGTGCGCATTTGTCTACCAACGGGACATCCAAATCTATGCTCCATTTTCAATTCCGAGGAGTTGGTCAAATTCGAAACTCGACCGTGCGTTTTCGCTAGACTTGGGCTTAAAGGGTGAGAGAATAGCTCGGAATGTCACGAAAGTTGGCGTGCGCATTTGTCTACCAACGGGACATCCAAATCTATGCTCGATTTTCAATTCCGAGGAGTTGGTCAAATTCGAAACTCGACCGTGCGTTTTCGCTAGACTTGGGCTTAAAGGGTGAGAGAATAGCTCGGAATGTCACGAAAGTTGGCGTGCGCATTTGTCTACCAACGGGACATCCAAATCTATGCTCGATTTTCAATTCCGAGGAGTTGGTCAAATTCGAAACTCGACCGTGCGTTTTCGCTAGACTTGGGCTTAAAGGGTGAGAGAATAGCTCGGAATGTCACGAAAGTTGGCGTGCGCATTTGTCTACCAACGGGACATCCAAATCTATGCTCAATTTTCAATTCCGAGGAGTTGGTCAAATTCGAAACTCGACCGTGTGTTTTCGCTAGACTTGGGCTTAAAGGGTGAGAGAATAGCTCGGAATGTCACGAAAGTTGGCGTGCGCATGTCTACCAACGGGACATCCAAATCTATGCTCAATTTTCAATTCCGAGGAGTTGGTCAAATTCGAAACTCGACCGTGCGTTTTCGCTAGACTTGGGCTTAAAGGGTGAGAGAATAGCTCGGAATGTCACGAAAGTTGGCGTGCGCATTTGTCTACCAACGGGACATCCAAATCTATGCTCAATTTTCAATTCCGAGGAGTTGGTCAAATTCGAAACTCGACCGTGCGTTTTCGCTAGACTTGGGCTTAAAGGGTGAGAGAATAGCTCGGAATGTCACGAAAGTTGGCGTGCGCATTTGTCTACCAACGGGACATCCAAATCTATGCTCAATTTTCAATTCCGAGGAGTTGGTCAAATTCGAAACTCGACCGTGCGTTTTCGCTAGACTTGGGCTTAAAGGGTGAGAGAATAGCTTCGGAATGTCACGAAAGTTGGCGTGCGCATTTGTCTACCAACGGGACATCCAAATCTATGCTCAATTTTCAATTCCGAGGAGTTGGTCAAATTCGAAACTCGACCGTGCGTTTTCGCTAGACTTGGGCTTAAAGGGTGAGAGAATAGCTCGGAATGTCACGAAAGTTGGCGTGCGCATTTGTCTACCAACGGGACATTCAAATCTATGCTCAATTTTCAATTCCGAGGAGTTGGTCAAATTCGAAACTCGACCGTGCGTTTTCGCTAGACTTGGGCTTAAAGGGTGAGAGAATAGCTCGGAATGTCACGAAAGTTGGCGTGCGCATTTGTCTACCAACGGGACATCCAAATCTATGCTCAATTTTCAATTCCGAGGAGTTGGTCAAATTCGAAACTCGACCGTGCGTTTTCGCTAGACTTGGGCTTAAAGGGTGAGAGAATAGCTCGGAATGTCACGAAAGTTGGCGTGCGCATTTGTCTACCAACGGGACATCCAAATCTATGCTCGATTTTCAATTCCGAGGAGTTGGTCAAATTCGAAACTCGACCGTGCGTTTTCGCTAGACTTGGGCTTAAAGGGTGAGAGAATAGCTCGGAATGTCACGAAAGTTGGCGTGCGCATTTGTCTACCAACGGGACATCCAAATCTATGCTCGATTTTCAATTCCGAGGAGTTGGTCAAATTCGAAACTCGACCGTGCGTTTTCGCTAGACTTGGGCTTAAAGGGTGAGAGAATAGCTCGGAATGTCACGAAAGTTGGCGTGCGCATTTGTCTACCAACGGGACATCCAAATCTATGCTCCATTTTCAATTCCGAGGAGTTGGTCAAATTCGAAACTCGACCGTGCGTTTTCGCTAGACTTGGGCTTAAAGGGTGAGAAAATAGCTCGGAATGTCACGAAAGTTGGCGTGCGCATTTGTCTACCAACGGGACATCCAAATCTATGCTCGATTTTCAATTCCGAGGAGTTGGTCAAATTCGAAACTCGACCGTAGCGTTTTCGCTAGAGTTGGGCTTAAAGGGTGAGAAAATAGCTCGGAATGTCACGAAAGTTGGCGTGCGCATTTGTCTACCAACGGGACATCCAAATCTATGCTCGATTTTCAATTCCGAGGAGTTGGTCAAATTCGAAACTCGACCGTAGCGTTTTCGCTAGACTTGGGCTTAAAGGGTGAGAAAATAGCTCGGAATGTCACGAAAGTTGGCGTGCGCATTTGTCTACCAACGGGACATCCAAATCTATGCTCGATTTTCAATTCCGAGGAGTTGGTCAAATTCGAAACTCGACCGTGCGTTTTCGCTAGACTTGGGCTTAAAGGGTGAGAAAATAGCTCGGAATGTCACGAAAGTTGGCGTGCGCATTTGTCTACCAACGGGACATCCAAATCTATGCTCGATTTTCAATTCCGAGGAGTTGGTCAAATTCGAAACTCGACCGTGGCGTTTTCGCTAGACTTGGGCTTAAAGGGTGAGAAAATAGCTCGGAATGTCACGAAAGTTGGCGTGCGCATTTGTCTACCAATGGGACATCCAAATCTATGCTCGATTTTCAATTCCGAGGAGTTGGTCAAATTCGAAACTCGACCGTGCGTTTTCGCTAGACTTGGGCTTAAAGGGTGAGAAAATAGCACGGAATGTCACGAAAGTTGGCGTGCGCATTTGTCTACCAACGGGACATCCAAATCTATGCTCGATTTTCAATTCCGAGGAGTTGGTCAAATTCGAAACTCGACCGTGCGTTTTCGCTAGACTTGGGCTTAAAGGGTGAGAAAATAGCTCGGAATGTCACGAAAGTTGGCGTGCGCATTTGTCTACCAACGGGACATCCAAATCTATGCTCGATTTTCAATTCCGAGGAGTTGGTCAAATTCGAAACTCGACCGTGCGTTTTCGCTAGACTTGGGCTTAAAGGGTGAGAGAATAGCTCGGAATGTCACGAAAGTTGGCGTGCGCATTTGTCTACCAACGGGACATCCAAATCTATGCTCAATTTTCAATTCCGAGGAGTTGGTCAAATTCGAAACTCGACCGTGCGTTTTCGCTAGACTTGGGCTTAAAGGGTGAGAAAATAGCTCGGAATGTCACGAAAGTTGGCGTGCGCATTTGTCTACCAACGGGACATCCAAATCTATGCTCGATTTTCAATTCCGAGGAGTTGGTCAAATTCGAAACTCGACCGTAGCGTTTTCGCTAGACTTGGGCTTAAAGGGTGAGAAAATAGCTCGGAATGTCACGAAAGTTGGCGTGCGCATTTGTCTACCAACGGGACATCCAAATCTATGCTCGATTTTCAATTCCGAGGAGTTGGTCAAATTCGAAACTCGACCGTGCGTTTTCGCTAGACTTGGGCTTAAAGGGTGAGAAAATAGCTCGGAATGTCACGAAAGTTGGCGTGCGCATTTGTCTACCAACGGGACATCCAAATCTATGCTCGATTTTCAATTCCGAGGAGTTGGTCAAATTCGAAACTCGACCGTGCGTTTTCGCTAGACTTGGGCTTAAAGGGTGAGAAAATAGCTCGGAATGTCACGAAAGTTGGCGTGCGCATTTGTCTACCAACGGGACATCCAAATCTATGCTCGATTTTCAATTCCGAGGAGTTGGTCAAATTCGAAACTCGACCGTCGCGTTTTCGCTAGACTTGGGCTTAAAGGGTGAGAAAATAGCTCGGAATGTCACGAAAGTTGGCGTGCGCATTTGTCTACCAACGGGACATCCAAATCTATGCTCGATTTTCAATTCCGAGGAGTTGGTCAAATTCGAAACTCGACCGTGCGTTTTCGCTAGACTTGGGCTTAAAGGGTGAGAAAATAGCTCGGAATGTCACGAAAGTTGGCGTGCGCATTTGTCTACCAACGGGACATCCAAATCTATGCTCGATTTTCAATTCCGAGGAGTTGGTCAAATTCGAAACTCGACCGTAGCGTTTTCGCTAGACTTGGGCTTAAAGGGTGAGAAAATAGCTCGGAATGTCACGAAAGTTGGCGTGCGCATTTGTCTACCAACGGGACATCCAAATCTATGCTCCATTTTCAATTCCGAGGAGTTGGTCAAATTCGAAACTCGACCGTGCGTTTTCGCTAGACTTGGGCTTAAAGGGTGAGAAAATAGCTCGGAATGTCACGAAAGTTGGCGTGCGCATTTGTCTACCAACGGGACATCCAAATCTATGCTCCATTTTCAATTCCGAGGAGTTGGTCAAATTCGAAACTCGACCGTAGCGTTTTCGCTAGACTTGGGCTTAAAGGGTGAGAGAATAGCTCGGAATGTCACGAAAGTTGGCGTGCGCATTTGTCTACCAACGGGACATCCAAATCTATGCTCGATTTTCAATTCCGAGGAGTTGGTCAAATTCGAAACTCGACCGTGCGTTTTCGCTAGACTTGGGCTTAAAGGGTGAGAGAATAGCTCGGAATGTCACGAAAGTTGGCGTGCGCATTTGTCTACCAACGGGACATCCAAATCTATGCTCGATTTTCAATTCCGAGGAGTTGGTCAAATTCGAAACTCGACCGTGCGTTTTCGCTAGACTTGGGCTTAAAGGGTGAGAGAATAGCTCGGAATGTCACGAAAGTTGGCGTGCGCATTTGTCTACCAACGGGACATCCAAATCTATGCTCAATTTTCAATTCCGAGGAGTTGGTCAAATTCGAAACTCGACCGTGTGTTTTCGCTAGACTTGGGCTTAAAGGGTGAGAGAATAGCTCGGAATGTCACGAAAGTTGGCGTGCGCATGTCTACCAACGGGACATCCAAATCTATGCTCAATTTTCAATTCCGAGGAGTTGGTCAAATTCGAAACTCGACCGTGCGTTTTCGCTAGACTTGGGCTTAAAGGGTGAGAGAATAGCTCGGAATGTCACGAAAGTTGGCGTGCGCATTTGTCTACCAACAGGACATCCAAATCTATGCTCGATTTTCAATTCCGAGGAGTTGGTCAAATTCGAAACTCAACCGTGCGTTTTCGCTAGACTTGGGCTTAAAGGGTGAGAGAATAGCTCGGAATGTCACGAAAGTTGGCGTGCGCATTTGTCTACCAACGGGACATCCAAATCTATGCTCGATTTTCAATTCCGAGGAGTTGGTCAAATTCGAAACTCGACCGTGCGTTTTCGCTAGACTTGGGCTTAAAGGGTGAGAAAATAGCTCGGAATGTCACGAAAGTTGGCGTGCGCATTTGTCTACCAACGGGACATCCAAATCTATGCTCGATTTTCAATTCCGAGGAGTTGGTCAAATTCGAAACTCGACCGTCGCGTTTTCGCTAGACTTGGGCTTAAAGGGTGAGAAAATAGCTCGGAATGTCACGAAAGTTGGCGTGCGCATTTGTCTACCAACGGGACATCCAAATCTATGCTCGATTTTCAATTCCGAGGAGTTGGTCAAATTCGAAACTCGACCGTGCGTTTTCGCTAGACTTGGGCTTAAAGGGTGAGAAAATAGCTCGGAATGTCACGAAAGTTGGCGTGCGCATTTGTCTACCAACGGGACATCCAAATCTATGCTCGATTTTCAATTCCGAGGAGTTGGTCAAATTCGAAACTCGACCGTGCGTTTTCGCTAGACTTGGGCTTAAAGGGTGAGAAAATAGCTCGGAATGTCACGAAAGTTGGCGTGCGCATTTGTCTACCAACGGGACATCCAAATCTATGCTCCATTTTCAATTCCGAGGAGTTGGTCAAATTCGAAACTCGACCGTCGCGTTTTCGCTAGACTTGGGCTTAAAGGGTGAGAAAATAGCTCGGAATGTCACGAAAGTTGGCGTGCGCATTTGTCTACCAACGGGACATCCAAATCTATGCTCCATTTTCAATTCCGAGGAGTTGGTCAAATTCGAAACTCGACCGTGCGTTTTCGCTAGACTTGGGCTTAAAGGGTGAGAGAATAGCTCGGAATGTCACGAAAGTTGGCGTGCGCATTTGTCTACCAACGGGACATCCAAATCTATGCTCCATTTTCAATTCCGAGGAGTTGGTCAAATTCGAAACTCGACCGTAGCGTTTTCGCTAGACTTGGGCTTAAAGTGTGAGAAAATAGCTCGGAATGTCACGAAAGTTGGCGTGCGCATTTGTCTACTAACGGGACATCCAAATCTATGCTCGATTTTCAATTCCGAGGAGTTGGTCAAATTCGAAACTCGACCGTGCGTTTTCGCTAGACTTGGGCTTAAAGGGTGAGAGAATAGCTCGGAATGTCACGAAAGTTGGCGTGCGCATTTGTCTACCAACGGGACATCCAAATCTATGCTCGATTTTCAATTCCGAGGAGTTGGTCAAATTCGAAACTCGACCGTGCGTTTTCGCTAGACTTGGGCTTAAAGGGTGAGAAAATAGCTCGGAATGTCACGAAAGTTGGCGTGCGCATTTGTCTACCAACGGGACATCCAAATCTATGCTCGATTTTCAATTCCGAGGAGTTGGTCAAATTCGAAACTCGACCGTGCGTTTTCGCTAGACTTGGGCTTAAAGGGTGAGAAAATAGCTCGGAATGTCACGAAAGTTGGCGTGCGCATTTGTCTACCAACGGGACATCCAAATCTATGCTCGATTTTCAATTCCGAGGAGTTGGTCAAATTCGAAACTCGACCGTCGCGTTTTCGCTAGACTTGGGCTTAAAGGGTGAGAAAATAGCTCGGAATGTCACGAAAGTTGGCGTGCGCATTTGTCTACCAACGGGACATCCAAATCTATGCTCCATTTTCAATTCCGAGGAGTTGGTCAAATTCGAAACTCGACCGTGCGTTTTCGCTAGACTTGGGCTTAAAGGGTGAGAAAATAGCTCGGAATGTCACGAAAGTTGGCGTGCGCATTTGTCTACCAACGGGACATCCAAATCTATGCTCCATTTTCAATTCCGAGGAGTTGGTCAAATTCGAAACTCGACCGTGCGTTTTC
Organism: Larix kaempferi; assembly: GCA_027924585.1. Classification (NCBI taxonomy): domain Eukaryota; kingdom Viridiplantae; phylum Streptophyta; class Pinopsida; order Pinales; family Pinaceae; genus Larix; species Larix kaempferi. The sequence goes on along the minus strand of BSBM01002515.1, from coordinate 27,400 downwards.
GCTAGACTTGGGCTTAAAGGGTGAGAAAATAGCTCGGAATGTCACGAAAGTTGGCGTGCGCATTTGTCTACCAACGGGACACCCAAATCTATGCTCGATTTTCAATTCCGAGGAGTTGGTCAAATTCGAAACTCGACCGTGCGTTTTCGCTAGACTTGGGCTTAAAGGGTGAGAAAATAGCTCGGAATGTCACGAAAGTTGGCGTGCGCATTTGTCTACCAACGGGACATCCAAATCTATGCTCGATTTTCAATTCCGAGGAGTTGGTCAAATTCGAAACTCGACCGTGCGTTTTCGCTAGACTTGGGCTTAAAGGGTGAGAGAATAGCTCGGAATGTCACGAAAGTTGGCGTGCGCATTTGTCTACCAACGGGACATCCAAATCTATGCTCGATTTTCAATTCCGAGGAGTTGGTCAAATTCGAAACTCGACCGTCGCGTTTTCGCTAGACTTGGGCTTAAAGGGTGAGAAAATAGCTCGGAATGTCACGAAAGTTGGCGTGCGCATTTGTCTACCAACGGGACATCCAAATCTATGCTCGATTTTCAATTCCGAGGAGTTGGTCAAATTCGAAACTCGACCGTGCGTTTTCGCTAGACTTGGGCTTAAAGGGTGAGAAAATAGCTCGGAATGTCACGAAAGTTGGCGTGCGCATTTGTCTACCAACGGGACATCCAAATCTATGCTCGATTTTCAATTCCGAGGAGTTGGTCAAATTCGAAACTCGACCGTGCGTTTTCGCTAGACTTGGGCTTAAAGGGTGAGAAAATAGCTCGGAATGTCACGAAAGTTGGCGTGCGCATTTGTCTACCAACGGGACATCCAAATCTATGCTCCATTTTCAATTCCGAGGAGTTGGTCAAATTCGAAACTCGACCGTGCGTTTTCGCTAGACTTGGGCTTAAAGGGTGAGAGAATAGCTCGGAATGTCACGAAAGTTGGCGTGCGCATTTGTCTACCAACGGGACATCCAAATCTATGCTCGATTTCCAATTCCGAGGAGTTGGTCAAATTCGAAACTCGACCGTGCGTTTTCGCTAGACTTGGGCTTAAAGGGTGAGAGAATAGCTCGGAATGTCACGAAAGTTGGCGTGCGCATTTGTCTACCAACGGGACATCCAAATCTATGCTCGATTTTCAATTCCGAGGAGTTGGTCAAATTCGAAACTCGACCGTGCGTTTTCGCTAGACTTGGGCTTAAAGGGTGAGAGAATAGCTCGGAATGTCACGAAAGTTGGTGTGCGCATTTGTCTACCAACGGGACATCCAAATCTATGCTCGATTTTCAATTCCGAGGAGTTGGTCAAATTCGAAACTCGACCGTGCGTTTTCGCTAGACTTGGGCTTAAAGGGTGAGAGAATAGCTCGGAATGTCACGAAAGTTGGCGTGCGCATTTGTCTACCAACGGGACATCCAAATCTATGCTCGATTTTCAATTCCGAGGAGTTGGTCAAATTCGAAACTCGACCGTGCGTTTTCGCTAGACTTGGGCTTAAAGGGTGAGAGAATAGCTCGGAATGTCACGAAAGTTGGCGTGCGCATTTGTCTACCAACGGGACATCCAAATCTATGCTCGATTTTCAATTCCGAGGAGTTGGTCAAATTCGAAACTCGACCGTAGCGTTTTCGCTAGACTTGGGCTTAAAGAGTGAGAGAATAGCTCGGAATGTCACGAAAGTTGGCGTGCGCATTTGTCTACCAACGGGACATCCAAATCTATGCTCGATTTTCAATTCCGAGGAGTTGGTCAAATTCGAAACTCGACCGTGCGTTTTCGCTAGACTTGGGCTTAAAGGGTGAGAGAATAGCTCGGAATGTCACGAAAGTTGGCGTGCGCATTTGTCTACCAACGGGACATCCAAATCTATGCTCGATTTTCAATTCCGAGGAGTTGGTCAAATTCGAAACTCGACCGTGCGTTTTCGCTAGACTTGGGCTTAAAGGGTGAGAGAATAGCTCGGAATGTCACGAAAGTTGGCGTGCGCATTTGTCTACCAACGGGACATCCAAATCTATGCTCGATTTTCAATTCCGAGGAGTTGGTCAAATTCGAAACTCGACCGTGCGTTTTCGCTAGACTTGGGCTTAAAGGGTGAGAAAATAGCTCGGAATGTCACGAAAGTTGGCGTGCGCATTTGTCTACCAACGGGACATCCAAATCTATGCTCGATTTTCAATTCCGAGGAGTTGGTCAAATTCGAAACTCGACCGTGCGTTTTCGCTAGACTTGGGCTTAAAGGGTGAGAAAATAGCTCGGAATGTCACGAAAGTTGGCGTGCGCATTTGTCTACCAACGGGACATCCAAATCTATGCTCGATTTTCAATTCCGAGGAGTTGGTCAAATTCGAAACTCGACCGTGCGTTTTCGCTAGACTTGGGCTTAAAGGGTGAGAAAATAGCTCGGAATGTCACGAAAGTTGGCGTGCGCATTTGTCTACCAACGGGACATCCAAATCTATGCTCCATTTTCAATTCCGAGGAGTTGGTCAAATTCGAAACTCGACCGTGCGTTTTCGCTAGACTTGGGCTTAAAGGGTGAGAAAATAGCTCGGAATGTCACGAAAGTTGGCGTGCGCATTTGTCTACCAACGAGACACCCAAATCTATGCTCGATTTTCAATTCCGAGGAGTTGGTCAAATTCGAAACTCGACCGTGCGTTTTCGCTAGACTTGGGCTTAAAGGGTGAGAAAATAGCTCGGAATGTCACGAAAGTTGGCGTGCGCATTTGTCTACCAACGGGACATCCAAATCTATGCTCGATTTTCAATTCCGAGGAGTTGGTCAAATTCGAAACTCGACCGTGCGTTTTCGCTAGACTTGGGCTTAAAGGGTGAGAAAATAGCTCGGAATGTCACGAAAGTTGGCGTGCGCATTTGTCTACCAACGGGACATCCAAATCTATGCTCCATTTTCAATTCCGAGGAGTTGGTCAAATTCGAAACTCGACCGTGCGTTTTCGCTAGACTTGGGCTTAAAGGGTGAGAAAATAGCTCGGAATGTCACGAAAGTTGGCGTGCGCATTTGTCTACCAACGGGACATCCAAATCTATGCTCCATTTTCAATTCCGAGGAGTTGGTCAAATTCGAAACTCGACCGTGCGTTTTCGCTAGACTTGGGCTTAAAGGGTGAGAAAATAGCTCGGAATGTCACGAAAGTTGGCGTGCGCATTTGTCTACCAACGGGACATCTAAATCTATGCTCGATTTTCAATTCCGAGGAGTTGGTCAAATTCGAAACTCGACCGTGCGTTTTCGCTAGACTTGGGCTTAAAGTGTGAGAAAATAGCTCGGAATGTCACGAAAGTTGGCGTGCGCATTTGTCTACCAACGGGACATCCAAATCTATGCTCGATTTTCAATTCCGAGGAGTTGGTCAAATTCGAAACTCGACCGTGCGTTTTCGCTAGACTTGGGCTTAAAGGGTGAGAAAATAGCTCGGAATGTCACGAAAGTTGGCGTGCGCATTTGTCTACCAACGGGACATCCAAATCTATGCTCGATTTTCAATTCCGAGGAGTTGGTCAAATTCGAAACTCGACCGTGCGTTTTCGCTAGACTTGGGCTTAAAGGGTGAGAAAATAGCTCGGAATGTCACGAAAGTTGGCGTGCGCATTTGTCTACCAACGGGACATCCAAATCTATGCTCGATTTTCAATTCCGAGGAGTTGGTCAAATTCGAAACTCGACCGTGCGTTTTCGCTAGACTTGGGCTTAAAGGGTGAGAAAATAGCTCGGAATGTCACGAAAGTTGGCGTGCGCATTTGTCTACCAACGGGACATCCAAATCTATGCTCGATTTTCAATTCCGAGGAGTTGGTCAAATTCGAAACTCGACCGTGCGTTTTCGCTAGACTTGGGCTTAAAGGGTGAGAAAATAGCTCGGAATGTCACGAAAGTTGGCGTGCGCATTTGTCTACCAACGGGACATCCAAATCTATGCTCCATTTTCAATTCCGAGGAGTTGGTCAAATTCGAAACTCGACCGTGCGTTTTCGCTAGACTTGGGCTTAAAGGGTGAGAGAATAGCTCGGAATGTCACGAAAGTTGGCGTGCGCATTTGTCTACCAACGGGACATCCAAATCTATGCTCAATTTTCAATTCCGAGGAGTTGGTCAAATTCGAAACTCGACCGTGCGTTTTCGCTAGACTTGGGCTTAAAGGGTGAGAGAATAGCTCGGAATGTCACGAAAGTTGGCGTGCGCATTTGTCTACCAACGGGACATCCAAATCTATGCTCAATTTTCAATTCCGAGGAGTTGGTCAAATTCGAAACTCGACCGTGCGTTTTCGCTAGACTTGGGCTTAAAGGGTGAGAGAATAGCTCGGAATGTCACGAAAGTTGGCGTGCGCATTTGTCTACCAACGGGACATCCAAATCTATGCTCGATTTTCAATTCCGAGGAGTTGGTCAAATTCGAAACTCGACCGTGCGTTTTCGCTAGACTTGGGCTTAAAGGGTGAGAGAATAGCTCGGAATGTCACGAAAGTTGGCGTGCGCATTTGTCTACCAACGGGACATCCAAATCTATGCTCGATTTTCAATTCCGAGGAGTTGGTCCAATTCGAAACTCGACCGTGCGTTTTCGCTAGACTTGGGCTTAAAGGGTGAGAGAATAGCTCGGAATGTCACGAAAGTTGGCGTGCGCATTTGTCTACCAACGGGACATCCAAATCTATGCTCGATTTTCAATTCCGAGGAGTTGGTCAAATTCGAAACTCGACCGTGCGTTTTCGCTAGACTTGGGCTTAAAGGGTGAGAGAATAGCTCAGAATGTCACGAAAGTTGGCGTGCGCATTTGTCTACCAACGGGACATCCAAATCTATGCTCGATTTTCAATTCCGAGGAGTTGGTCAAATTCGAAACTCGACCGTGCGTTTTCGCTAGACTTGGGCTTAAAGGGTGAGAGAATAGCTCGGAATGTCACGAAAGTTGGCGTGCGCATTTGTCTACCAACGGGACATCCAAATCTATGCTCGATTTTCAATTCCGAGGAGTTGGTCAAATTCGAAACTCGACCGTGCGTTTTCGCTAGACTTGGGCTTAAAGGGTGAGAGAATAGCTCGGAATGTCACGAAAGTTGGCGTGCGCATTTGTCTACCAACGGGACATCCAAATCTATGCTCGATTTTCAATTCCGAGGAGTTGGTCAAATTCGAAACTCGACCGTGCGTTTTCGCTAGACTTGGGCTTAAAGGGTGAGAAAATAGCTCGGAATGTCACGAAAGTTGGCGTGCGCATTTGTCTACCAACGGGACATCCAAATCTATGCTCGATTTTCAATTCCGAGGAGTTGGTCAAATTCGAAACTCGACCGTGCGTTTTCGCTAGACTTGGGCTTAAAGGGTGAGAAAATAGCTCGGAATGTCACGAAAGTTGGCGTGCGCATTTGTCTACCAACGGGACATCCAAATCTATGCTCGATTTTCAATTCCGAGGAGTTGGTCAAATTCGAAACTCGACCGTGCGTTTTCGCTAGACTTGGGCTTAAAGGGTGAGAAAATAGCTCGGAATGTCACGAAAGTTGGCGTGCGCATTTGTCTACCAACGGGACATCCAAATCTATGCTCGATTTTCAATTCCGAGGAGTTGGTCAAATTCGAAACTCGACCGTGCGTTTTCGCTAGACTTGGGCTTAAAGGGTGAGAAAATAGCTCGGAATGTCACGAAAGTTGGCGTGCGCATTTGTCTACCAACGGGACATCCAAATCTATGCTCGATTTTCAATTCCGAGGAGTTGGTCAAATTCGAAACTCGACCGTGCGTTTTCGCTAGACTTGGGCTTAAAGGGTGAGAAAATAGCTCGGAATGTCACGAAAGTTGGCGTGCGCATTTGTCTACCAACGGGACATCCAAATCTATGCTCCATTTTCAATTCCGAGGAGTTGGTCAAATTCGAAACTCGACCGTGCGTTTTCGCTAGACTTGGGCTTAAAGGGTGAGAGAATAGCGGAACGTCTCGAAAGTTGGCGTGCGCATTTGTCTACCAATGGGACATCCAAATCTATGCTCAATTTTCAATTCCGAGGAGTTGGTCAAATTCGAAACTCGACCGTGCGTTTTCGCTAGACTTGGGCTTAAAGGGTGAGAAAATAGCTCGGAACGTCACGAAAGTTGGCGTGCGCATTTGTCTACCAACGGGACATCCAAATCTATGCTCAGTTTTCAATTCCGAGGAGTTGGTCAAATTCGAAACTCGACCGTGCGTTTTCGCTAGACTTGGGCTTAAAGGGTGAGAAAATAGCTCGGAACGTCACGAAAGTTGGCGTGCGCATTTGTCTACCAAGGGACATCCAAATCTATGCTCAATTTTCAATTCCGAGGAGTTGGTCAAATTCGAAACTCGACCGTGCATTTTCGCTAGACTTGGGCTTAAAGGGGGAGAAAATAGCTCGGAACGTCACGAAATTTGGCGTGCGCATTTGTCTACCAACGGGACATCCAAATCTATGCTCAATTTTCAATTCCGAGGAGTTGGTCAAATTTGAAACTCGACCGTGCGTTTTCGCTAGACTTGGGCTTAAAGGGGGAGAAAATAGCTCGGAACGTTACGAAAGTTGGCGTGGACGCTCGTCTACCAATGGGACATCCAAAACTATTCTAAAATTTCAATTCCGAGGAGTTGGTCAAAGTTGATACTCGATCGTACGTTTTCCCTAGACTTGTGCATAAAGGATGTGAAAATAGCTCGGAACGTCACGAAAGTTGGCGTGCGTGCATGTCTACAATTGGGACATCCAAATCTATGCTCAATTTTCAATTCCGAGAAGTTGGTCGAATTTGAAACTCGATCGTGCGTCTTCGCTAGACTTGGGCTTAAAGGGGGAGAAAATAGCTCGGAACGTCACGAAAGTTGGCGTGCGCATCTGTCTACCAATGGGACATCCAAATCTATGCTCAATTTTCAATTCCGAGAAGTTGGTCAAATTTGAAACTCGACCGTGCGTTTTCGCTAGACTTGGGCTTAAATGGGGAGAAAATAGCTCGGATCGTCACGAAAGTTGGTGTGGACGCTTGTCTACCAATGGGACATCCAAAACTATTCCCAAATTTCAATTACGAGAAGTTGGTCAAAGTTGAAACTCGATCGTGCGTTTTCGCTAGACTTGGGCTTAAAGGGTGTGAAAATAGCTCGGAACGTCACGAAAGTTGGCGTAGACGCTCGTCTACCAATGTGCCTTTTCGCTAGACTTAGGCTTAAAGCGTGAGAAAATAGCTCGGAACGTCACGAAAGTTGGCGTGCACATTTGTCTACCAACGGGACATCCAAATCTATGCTCAATTTTCAATTCCGAGAAGCTGGTCAAATTCGAAACTCGACCGTGCGTTTTTGCTAGAGTTGGGCTTAAAGGCGAACAAAATAGCTCGGAACGTCACGAAAGTTGTTGTGCGTGCATGTCTACAAATGGGACATCCAAATCTATTCTCAATTTTCATTTCCGAGAAGTAGGTCAAAGCCGAAACACGATCATGGGTTTTCTCTAGAGTTGGGCTTAAAGGGGAAGAAAACAGCTCGGAACGTCACGAAAGTTGGCGTGTGCATTTGTCTACCAATGGGACATCCAAATCTATGCTCAATTTTCAATTCCGAGAAGTTGGTCGAATTTGAAACTCGATCGTGCGTTTTCGCTAGACTTGGGCTGAAAGGGTGTGTAATAGCTCAGAACATTACGAAAGTTGGCGTTGACGCTCGTCTACCAATGTGACATCCAAATCTGTTATCAAATTTATATTCCGAGAAGTTGGTCAAAGTTGAAAATCGACCGTGCGTTTTCGCTAGACTTGGTCTTAAAGGGGGAGAAAATAGCTCGAAACGTCACGAAAGTAAGTGTGGACGGTTGGCTACCAATGGGACATCCAAAACTATTCTCAAATTTCAATTTCGAGAAGTTAATCAACGTTGAAACTCGATCGTGCGTTTTCAATAGACTTGGGCTTAAAGGGTGAGAAAATAGCTCGGAACGTCACGAAAGTTGGCGTGTGCATTTGTCTACCAACGGGGCATTCAAATCTATGCTCAATTTTCAATTCCGAGAAGTTGGTCAAATTCGAAACTCAACCGTGAGTTTTCGCTAGACTTGGGCTTAAAGGGGGAGAAAATAGCTCGGAACGTCACGAAAGTTGGTGTGGACGCTTGTCTACCAACGGGACATCCAAAACTATTATCAAATTTCAATTCTGAGAAGTTAATCAAAGTTGAAACTCGATCGTGCGTTTTCGCTAGAGTTGGGCTTAAAGGGTGTGAAAATAGCTCGGAACGTTATGAAAGTTAGCGTGGACGCTCGTCTACCAATGTGATATCCAAATCCATTCTCAAAAGATAAATTCCGAGAAGTTGGTCAAAGTTGAAAATCAACCGTGCATTTTCGCTAGACATAGGTTTAAAGGGTGAGAAAATAGCTCGGAACGTCACGAAAGTTGGCGTGCGCATTTGTCTACCAACGGGACATCCAAATCTATGCTCAATTTTCAATTCCGAGAAGTTGGTCAAATTGAAAACTCGACCGTGTGTTTTCCCTCGAATTGAGCTTTAAGGGTGTGAAATTAGCTCGTAATGTGACGAAAGTTGGCGTGCGCATTTGTCTGCCAACGGGACATCCAAATCTATGCTCAATTTTCAATTCCGAGGAGTTGGTCAAATTCGAAACTCGACCGTGCGTTTTCGCTAGACTTGCGCTTAAAGGGGGAGAAAATAGCTCGGAACGTTACGAAAGTTGGCGTGGACGCTCGTCTACCAATGGGACATCCAAAACTATTCTAAAATTTCAATTCCGAGAAGTTGGTCAAAGTTGAAACTCGATCGTACGTTTTCGCTAGACTTGTGCTTAAAGGATGTGAAAATAGCTCGGAACGTCACGAAAGTTGGCGTGCGTGCATGTCTACAATTGGGACATCCAAATCTATGCTCAATTTTCAATTCCGAGAAGTTGGTCGAATTTGAAACTCGATCGTGCGTTTTCGCTAGACTTGGGCTTAAAGGGGGAGAAAATAGCTCGGAACGTCACGAAAGTTGGCGTGCGCATTTGTCTACCAACGGGACATCCAAATCTATGCTCAATTTTCAATTCCGAGGAGTTGGTCAAATTCGAAACTCGACCGTGCGTTTTCGCTAGACTTGGGCTTAAAGGGTGAGAAAATAGCTCGGAACGTCACGAAAGTTGGCGTGCGCATTTGTCTACCAACGGGACATCCAAATCTATGCTCAATTTTCAATTCCGAGGAGTTGGTCAAATTCGAAACTCGACCGTGCGTTTTCGCTAGACTTGGGCTTAAAGGGTGAGAAAATAGCTCGGAACGTCACGAAAGTTGGCGTGCGCATTTGTCTACCAACGGGACATCCAAATCTATGCTCAATTTTCAATTCCGAGGAGTTGGTCAAATTCGAAACTCGACCGTGCGTTTTCGCTAGACTTGGGCTTAAAGGGTGAGAAAATAGCTCGGAACGTCACGAAAGTTGGCGTGCGCATTTGTCTACCAACGGGACATCCAAATCTATGCTCAATTTTCAATTCCGAGGAGTTGGTCAAATTCGAAACTCGACCGTGCGTTTTCGCTAGACTTGGGCTTAAAGGGTGAGAAAATAGCTCGGAACGTCACGAAAGTTGGCGTGCGCATTTGTCTACCAACGGGACATCCAAATCTATGCTCAATTTTCAATTCCGAGGAGTTGGTCAAATTCGAAACTCGACCGTGCGTTTTCGCTAGACTTGGGCTTAAAGGGTGAGAAAATAGCTCGGAACGTCACGAAAGTTGGCGTGCGCATTTGTCTACCAACGGGACATCCAAATCTATGCTCAATTTTCAATTCCGAGGAGTTGGTCAAATTCGAAACTCGACCGTGCGTTTTCGCTAGACTTGGGCTTAAAGGGTGAGAAAATAGCTCGGAACGTCACGAAAGTTGGCGTGCGCATTTGTCTACCAACGGGACATCCAAATCTATGCTCAATTTTCAATTCCGAGGAGTTGGTCAAATTCGAAACTCGACCGTGCGTTTTCGCTAGACTTGGGCTTAAAGGGTGAGAAAATAGCTCGGAACGTCACGAAAGTTGGCGTGCGCATTTGTCTACCAACGGGACATCCAAATCTATGCTCAATTTTCAATTCCGAGGAGTTGGTCAAATTCGAAACTCGACCGTGCGTTTTCGCTAGACTTGGGCTTAAAGGGTGAGAAAATAGCTCGGAACGTCACGAAAGTTGGCGTGCGCATTTGTCTACCAACGGGACATCCAAATCTATGCTCAAATTTCAATTCCGAGGAGTTGGTCAAATTCGAAACTCGACCGTGCGTTTTCGCTAGACTTGGGCTTAAAGGGTGAGAAAATAGCTCGGAACGTCACGAAAGTTGGCGTGCGCATTTGTCTACCAACGGGACATCCAAATCTATGCTCAATTTTCAATTCCGAGGAGTTGGTCAAATTCGAAACTCGACCGTGCGTTTTCGCTAGACTTGGGCTTAAAGGGTGAGAAAATAGCTCGGAACGTCACGAAAGTTGGCGTGCGCATTTGTCTACCAACGGGACATCCAAATCTATGCTCAATTTTCAATTCCGAGGAGTTGGTCAAATTCGAAACTCGACCGTGCGTTTTCGCTAGACTTGGGCTTAAAGGGTTAGAAAATAGCTCGGAACGTCACGAAAGTTGGCGTGCGCATTTGTCTACCAACGGGACATCCAAATCTATGCTCAATTTTCAATTCCGAGGAGTTGGTCAAATTCGAAACTCGACCGTGCGTTTTCGCTAGACTTGGGCTTAAAGGGGGAGAAAATAGCTCGGAACGTCACGAAAGTTGGCGTGCGCATTTGTCTACCAAGGGACATCCAAATCTATGCTCAATTTTCAATTCCGAGGAGTTGGTCAAATTCGAAACTCGACCGTGCATTTTCGCTAGACTTGGGCTTAAAGGGGGAGAAAATAGCTCGGAACATCACGAAATTTGGCGTGCGCATTTGTCTACCAACGGGACATCCAAATCTATGCTCAATTTTCAATTCCGAGGAGTTGGTCAAATTTGAAACTCGACCGTGCGTTTTCGCTAGACTTGGGCTTAAAGGGGGAGAAAATAGCTCGGAACGTTACGAAAGTTGGCGTGGACGCTCGTCTACCAATGGGACATCCAAAACTATTCTAAAATTTCAATTCCGAGGAGTTGGTCAAAGTTGATACTCGATCGTACGTTTTCCCTAGACTTGTGCATAAAGGATGTGAAAATAGCTCGGAACGTCACGAAAGTTGGCGTGCGTGCATGTCTACAATTGGGACATCCAAATCTATGCTCAATTTTCAATTCCGAGAAGTTGGTCGAATTTGAAACTCGATCGTGCGTCTTCGCTAGACTTGGGCTTAAAGGGGGAGAAAATAGCTCGGAACGTCACGAAAGTTGGCGTGCGCATCTGTCTACCAATGGGACATCCAAATCTATGCTCAATTTTCAATTCCGAGAAGTTGGTCAAATTTGAAACTCGACCGTGCGTTTTCGCTAGACTTGGGCTTAAATGGGGAGAAAATAGCTCGGATCGTCACGAAAGTTGGTGTGGACGCTTGTCTACCAATGGGACATCCAAAACTATTCCCAAATTTCAATTACGAGAAGTTGGTCAAAGTTGAAACTCGATCGTGCGTTTTCGCTAGACTTGGGCTTAAAGGGTGTGAAAATAGCTCGGAACGTCACGAAAGTTGGCGTAGACGCTCGTCTACCAATGTGCCTTTTCGCTAGACTTAGGCTTAAAGCGTGAGAAAATAGCTCGGAACGTCACGAAAGTTGGCGTGCACATTTGTCTACCAACGGGACATCCAAATCTATGCTCAATTTTCAATTCCGAGAAGCTGGTCAAATTCGAAACTCGACCGTGCGTTTTTGCTAGAGTTGGGCTTAAAGGCGAACAAAATAGCTCGGAACGTCACGAAAGTTGTTGTGCGTGCATGTCTACAAATGGGACATCCAAATCTATTCTCAATTTTCATTTCCGAGAAGTAGGTCAAAGCCGAAACACGATCATGGGTTTTCTCTAGAGTTGGGCTTAAAGGGGAAGAAAACAGCTCGGAACGTCACGAAAGTTGGCGTGTGCATTTGTCTACCAATGGGACATCCAAATCTATGCTCAATTTTCAATTCCGAGAAGTTGGTCGAATTTGAAACTCGATCGTGCGTTTTCGCTAGACTTGGGCTGAAAGGGTGTGTAATAGCTCAGAACATTACGAAAGTTGGCGTTGACGCTCGTCTACCAATGTGACATCCAAATCTGTTATCAAATTTATATTCCGAGAAGTTGGTCAAAGTTGAAAATCGACCGTGCATTTTCGCTAGACTTGGGCTTAAAGGGTGAGAAAATAGCTCGAAATGTCACGAAAGTTGGCGTGCGCATTTGTCTACCAACGGGACATCCAAATCTATGCTCAATTTTTAAATCCGAGAAGTTGGTCAAATTCGAAACTCAACCGTGCGTTTTCGCTAGACTTGGTCTTAAAGGGGGAGAAAATAGCTCGAAACGTCACGAAAGTAAGTGTGGACGGTTGGCTACCAATGGGACATCCAAAACTATTCTCAAATTTCAATTTCGAGAAGTTAATCAACGTTGAAACTCGATCGTGCGTTTTCAATAGACTTGGGCTTAAAGGGTGAGAAAATAGCTCGGAACGTCACGAAAGTTGGCGTGTGCATTTGTCTACCAACGGGGCATTCAAATCTATGCTCAATTTTCAATTCCGAGAAGTTGGTCAAATTCGAAACTCAACCGTGAGTTTTCGCTAGACTTGGGCTTAAAGGGGGAGAAAATAGCTCGGAACGTCACGAAAGTTGGTGTGGACGCTTGTCTACCAACGGGACATCCAAAACTATTATCAAATTTCAATTCTGAGAAGTTAATCAAAGTTGAAACTCGATCGTGCGTTTTCGCTAGAGTTGGGCTTAAAGGGTGTGAAAATAGCTCGGAACGTTATGAAAGTTAGCGTGGACGCTCGTCTACCAATGTGATATCCAAATCCATTCTCAAAAGATAAATTCCGAGAAGTTGGTCAAAGTTGAAAATCAACCGTGCATTTTCGCTAGACATAGGTTTAAAGGGTGAGAAAATAGCTCGGAACGTCACGAAAGTTGGCGTGCGCATTTGTCTACCAACGGGACATCCAAATCTATGCTCAATTTTCAATTCCGAGAAGTTGGTCAAATTGAAAACTCGACCGTGTGTTTTCCCTCGAATTGAGCTTTAAGGGTGTGAAATTAGCTCGTAATGTGACGAAAGTTGGCGTGCGCATTTGTCTGCCAACGGGACATCCAAATCTATGCTCAATTTTCAATTCCGAGGAGTTGGTCAAATTCGAAACTCGACCGTGCGTTTTCGCTAGACTTGCGCTTAAAGGGGGAGAAAATAGCTCGGAACGTTACGAAAGTTGGCGTGGACGCTCGTCTACCAATGGGACATCCAAAACTATTCTAAAATTTCAATTCCGAGAAGTTGGTCAAAGTTGAAACTCGATCGTACTTTTTCGCTAGACTTGTGCTTAAAGGATGTGAAAATAGCTCGGAACGTCACGAAAGTTGGCGTGCGTGCATGTCTACAATTGGGACATCCAAATCTATGCTCAATTTTCAATTCCGAGAAGTTGGTCGAATTTGAAACTCGATCGTGCGTTTTCGCTAGACTTGGGCTTTAAAGGGGGAGAAAATAGCTCGGAACGTCACGAAAGTTGGCGTGCGCATTTGTCTACCAATGGGACATCCAAATCTATTCTTAATTTTCAATTCCGAGAAGTTGGTCGAATTTGAAACTCGATCGTGCGTTTTCGCTAGACTTGGGCTTAAATGGGGAGAAAATAGCTCGGAACGTCACGAAAGTTGGTGTGGACGCTTGTCTACCAATGGGACATCCAAAACTATTCCCAAATTTCAATTACGAGAAGTTGGTCAAAGTTGAAACTCGATCGTGCGTTTTCGCTAGACTTGGGCTTAAAGGCGAAGAAAATAGCTCGGAACGTCACGAAATTTGTTGTGCGTGCATGTCTACAAATGGGACATCCAAATCAATTCTCAATTTTCATTTCCGAGAAGTAGGTCAAAGCCGAAACACGATCATTGGTTTTCTCTAGAGTTGGGCTTAAAGGGGAAGAAAACAGCTCGGAACGTCACGAAAGTTGGCGTGTGCATTTGTCTACCAATGGAACATCCAAATCTATGCTCAATTTTCAATTCCGAGAAGTTGCTCGAATTTGAAACTCGATCGTGCGTTTTCACTAGACTTGGGCTGAAAGGGTGTGTAATAGCTAAGAACATTACAAAAGTTGGCGTTGACGCTCGTCTACCAATGTGACATCCAAATCTGTTATCAAATTTATATTCCGAGAAGTTGGTCAAAGTTGAAAATCGACCGTGCATTTTCGCTAGACTTGGGCTTAAAGGGTGAGAAAATCGCTCGGAATGTCACGAAAGTTGGCGTGCGCATTTGTCTACCAACGGGACATCCAAATCTATGCTCAATTTTGAAATCCGAGAAGTTGGTCAAATTCGAAACTCGACCGTGCGTTTTCGCTAGACTTGGTCTTAAAGGGGGAGAAAATAGCTCGAAATGTCACGAAAGTTGGTGTGGACAGTTGGCCACCAATGGGACATCCAAAACTATTCTCAAATTTCAATTCCGAGAAGTTAATCAACGTTGAAACTCGATCGTGTGTTTTCAATAGACTTTGGCTTAAAGGGTGTGAAAATAGCTCGGAACGTTACGAAAGTTGGCGTGGACACTCGTCTACCAATGTGACATCCAAATCCATTCTAAAATTTAAGTTCCGAGAAGTTGGTCAAAGTTGAAAATTGACCGTGCATCTTCGCTACACATAGGCTTAAAGGGTGAGAAAATAGTTCGGAATGTCACGAAAGTTGGCGTGCGCATTTGTCTACCAACGGGACATCCAAATCTATGCTCAATTTTCAATTCCGAGAAGCTGGTCAAATTCGAAACTCGACCGTGCGTTTTCGCTAGAGTTGGGCTTAAAGGCGAAGAAAATAGATCGGAACGTCACGAAAGTTGTTGTGCGTGCATGTCTACAAATGGGACATCCAAATCTATTCTCAATTTTCATTTCCGAGAAGTAGGTCAAAGCCGAAACACGATCATGGGTTTTCTCTAGAGTTGGGCTAAAAGGGGAAGAAAACAGCTCGTAACGTCACGTAAGTTGGCGTGTGCATTTGTCTACCAATGGGACATCCAAATCAATGCTCAATTTTCAATTCCGAGAAGTTGGTCGAATTTGAAACTCGATCGTGCGTTTTCGCTAGACTTGGGCTGAAAGGGTGTGTAATAGCTCAGAACATTACGAAAGTTGGCGTTGACGCTCGTCTACCAATGTGACATCCAAATCTGTCATCAAATTTATATTCCGAGAAGTTGGTCAAAGTTGAAAATCGACCGTGCATTTTCGCTAGACTTGGGCTTAAAGGGTGAGAAAATAGCTCGGAATGTCACGAAAGTTGGCGTGCGCATTTGTCTACCAATGGGACATCCAAATCTATGCTCAATTTTGAAATCCGAGAAGTTGGTCAAATTCGAAACTCGACCGTGCGTTTTCGCAAGACTTGGTCTTAAAGGGGGAGAAAATAGCTCGAAACGTCACGAAAGTTGGTGTGGACGGTTGGCCACCAATGGGACATCCAAAACTATTCTCAAATTTCAATTCCGAGAAGTTAATCAACGTTGAAACTCGATCGTGCGTTTTCGCTAGAGTTGGGCTTAAAGGGTGTGAAAATAGCTCAAAACTTTATGAAAGTTAGCGTGGACGCTCGTCTACCAATGTGATATCCAAATCCATTCTCAAATTTAAATTCCGAGAAGTTGGTCAAAGTTGAAAATCAACCGTGCATTTTCGCTAGACATAGGTTTAAAGGGTGAGAAAATAGCTCGGAACGTCACGAAAGTTGGCGTGCGCATTTGTCTACCAACGGGACATCCAAATCTATGCTCAATTTTCATTTCCGAGAAGTTGGTCAAATTCAAAACTCGACCGTGTGTTTTCCCTCGACTTGAGCTTAAAGGGTGTGAAATTAGCTCGTAATGTGACGAAAGTTGGCGTGCGCATTTGTCTACCAACGGGACATCCAAATCTATGCTCAATTTTCAATTCCGAGGAGTTGGTCAAATTCGATACTCGACCGTGCGTTTTCGCTAGACTTGGGCTTAAAGGGTGAGAAAATAGCTCGGAACGTCACGAAAGTTGGCGTGCGCATTTGTCTACCAACGGGACATCCAAATCTAATGCTCAATTTTCAATTCCGAGGAGTTGGTCAAATTCGAAACTCGACCGTGCGTTTTCGCTAGACTTGGGCTTAAAGGGTGAGAAAATAGCTCGGAACGTCACGAAAGTTGGCGTGCGCATTTGTCTACCAACGGGACATCCAAATCTATGCTCAATTTTCAATTCCGAGGAGTTGGTCAAATTCGAAACTCGACCGTGCGTTTTCGCTAGACTTGGGCTTAAAGGGTGAGAAAATAGCTCGGAACGTCACGAAAGTTGGCGTGCGCATTTGTCTACCAACGGGACATCCAAATCTATGCTCAATTTTCAATTCCGAGGAGTTGGTCAAATTCGAAACTCGACGTGCGTTTTCGCTAGACTTGGGCTTAAAGGGTGAGAAAATAGCTCGGAACGTCACGAAAGTTGGCGTGCGCATTTGTCTACCAACGGGACATCCAAATCTATGCTCAATTTTCAATTCCGAGGAGATGGTCAAATAGGAAACTCGACCGTGCGTTTTCGCTAGACTTGGGCTTAAAGGGGGAGAAAATAGCTCGGAACGTCACGAAAGTTGGCGTGCGCATTTGTCTACCAATCGGACATCCAAATCTATGCTCAATTTTCAATTCCGAGGTGTTGGTCAAATTCGAAACTCGACCGTGCGTTTTCGCTAGACTTGGGCTTAAAAGGGTGAGAAATAGCTCGGAACGTCACGAAAGTTGGCGTGCGCATTTGTCTACCAACGGACATCCAAATCTATGCTCAATTTTCAATTCCGAGGAGTTGGCCAAATTCGAAACTCGACCGTGCGTTTTCGCTAGACTTGGGCTTAAAGGGTGAGAAATAGCTCGGACGTCACGAAAGTTGGCGTGCGCATTTGTCTACCAACGGGACATCCAAATCTATGCTCAATTTTCAATTCCGAGGAGTTGGCCAAATTCGAAACTCGACCGTGCGTTTTCGCTAGACTTGGGCTTAAAGGGTGAGAAAATAGCTCGGAACGTCACGAAAGTTGGCGTGCGCATTTGTCTACCAACGGGACATCCAAATCTATGCTCAATTATCAATTCCGAGGAGTTGGTCAAATTCGAAACTCGACCGTGCGTTTTCGCTAGACTTGGGCTTAAAGGGTGAGAAAATAGCTCGGAACGTCACGAAAGTTGGCTGTGCGCATTTGTCTACCAACGGGACATCCAAATCTATGCTCAATTTTCAATTCCGAGGAGTTGGTCAAATTCGAAACTCGACCGTGCGTTTTCGCTAGACTTGGGCTTAAAGGGTGAGAAAATAGCTCGGAACGTCACGAAAGTTGGCGTGCGCATTTGTCTACCAACGGGACATCCAAATCTATGCTCAATTTTCAATTCCGAGGAGTTGGTCAAATTCGAAACTCGACCGTGCGTTTTCGCTAGACTTGGGCTTAAAGGGTGAGAAAATAGCTCGGAACGTCACGAAAGTTGGCGTGCGCATTTGTCTACCAACGGGACATCCAAATCTATGCTCAATTTTCAATTCCGAGGAGTTGGCCAAATTCGAAACTCGACCGTGCGTTTTCGCTAGACTTGGGCTTAAAGGGTGAGAAAATAGCTCGGAACGTCACGAAAGTTGGCGTGCGCATTTGTCTACCAACGGGACATCCAAATCTATGCTCAATTTTCAATTCCGAGGAGTTGGCCAAATTCGAAACTCGACCGTGCGTTTTCGCTAGACTTGGGCTTAAAGGGTGAGAAAATAGCTCGGAACGTCACGAAAGTTGGCGTGCGCATTTGTCTACCAACGGACATCCAAATCTATGCTCAATTTTCAATTCCGAGGAGTTGGTCAAATTCGAAACTCGACCGTGCGTTTTCGCTAGACTTGGGCTTAAAGGGTGAGAAAATAGCTCGGAACGTCACGAAAGTTGGCGTGCGCATTTGTCTACCAACGGGACATCCAAATCTATGCTCAATTTTCAATTCCGAGGAGTTGGCCAAATTCGAAACTCGACCGTGCGTTTTCGCTAGACTTGGGCTTAAAGGGTGAGAAAATTAGCTCTGAACGTCACGAAAGTTGGCGTGCGCATTTGTCTACCAACGGGACATCCAAATCTATGCTCAATTTTCAATTCCGAGGAGTTGGTCAAATTCGAAACTCGACCGTGCGTTTTCGCTAGACTTGGGCTTAAAGGGTGATAAAATAGCTCGGAACGTCACGAAAGTTGGCGTGCGCATTTGTCTACCAACGGGACATCCAAATCTATGCTCAATTTTCAATTCCGAGGAGTTGGTCAAATTCGAAACTCGACCGTGCGTTTTCGCTAGACTTGGGCTTAAAGGGGGAGAAAATAGCTCGGAACGTCACGAAATTTGGCGTGCGCATTTGTCTACCAACGGGACATCCAAATCTATGCTCAATTTTCAATTCCGAGGAGTTGGTCAAATTCGAAACTCGACCGTGCGTTTTCGCTAGACTTGGGCTTAAAGGGGGAGAAAATAGCTCGGAACGTCACGAAAGTTGGCGTGCGCATTTTGTCTACAACCGGGACATCCAAATCTATTCTCAATTTTCAATTCCGAGGAGTTGGTCAAATTCGAAACTCGACCGTGCGTTTTCGCTAGACTTGGGCTTAAAGGGGGAGAAAATAGCTCGGAACGTCACGAAAGTTGGCGTGCGCATTTGTCTACCAACGGGGACATCCAAATCTATGCTCAATTTTCAATTCCGAGGAGTTGGTCAAATTCGAAACTCGACCGTGCGTTTTCGCTAGACTTGGGCTTAAAGGGGGAGAAAATAGCTCGGAACGTCACGAAAGTTGGCGTGCGCATCTGTCTACCAACGGGACATCCAAATCTATGCTCAATTTTCAATTCCGAGGAGTTGGTCAAATTCGAAACTCGACCGTGCGTTTTCGCTAGACTTGGGCTTAAAGGGGGAGAAAATAGCTCGGAACGTTACGAAAGTTGGCTGTGCGCATTTGTCTACCAACGGGACATCCAAATCTATGCTCAATTTTCAATTCCGAGGAGTTGGCCAAATTCGAAACTCGACCGTGCGTTTTCGCTAGACTTGGGCTTAAAGGGTGAGAAAATAGCTCGGAACGTCACGAAAGTTGGCGTGCGCATTTGTCTACCAACGGGACATCCAAATCTATGCTCAATTTTCAATTCCGAGGAGTTGGTCAAATTCGAAACTCGACCGTGCGTTTTCGCTAGACTTGGGCTTAAAGGGTGATAAAATAGCTCGGAACGTCACGAAAGTTGGCGTGCGCATTTGTCTACCAACGGGACATCCAAATCTATGCTCAATTTTCAATTCCGAGGAGTTGGTCAAATTCGAAACTCGACCGTGCGTTTTCGCTAGACTTGGGCTTAAAGGGGGAGAAAATAGCTCGGAACGTCACGAAATTTGGCGTGCGCATTTGTCTACCAACGGGACATCCAAATCTATGCTCAATTTTCAATTCCGAGGAGTTGGTCAAATTCGAAACTCGACCGTGCGTTTTCGCTAGACTTGGGCTTAAAGGGGGAGAAAATAGCTCGGAACGTCACGAAAGTTGGCGTGCGCATTTGTCTACCAACGGGACATCCAAATCTATTCTCAATTTTCAATTCCGAGGAGTTGGTCAAATTCGAAACTCGACCGTGCGTTTTCGCTAGACTTGGGCTTAAAGGGGGAGAAAAATAGCTCGGAACGTCACGAAATTTGGCGTGCGCATTTGTCTACCAACGGGACATCCAAATCTATGCTCAATTTTCATTCCGAGGAGTTGGTCAAATTCGAAACTCGACCGTGCGTTTTCGCTAGACTTGGGCTTAAAGGGGGAGAAAATAGCTCGGAACGTCACGAAAGTTGGGGTGCGCATCTGTCTACCAACGGGACATCCAAATCTATGCTCAATTTTCAATTCCGAGGAGTTGGTCAAATTCGAAACTCGACCGTGCGTTTTCGCTAGACTTGGGCTTAAAGGGGAGAAAATAGCTCGGAACGTTACGAAAGTTGGCGTGCGCATTTGTCTACCAACGGGACATCCAAATCTATGCTCAATTTTCAATTCCGAGGAGTTGGTCAAATTCGAAACTCGACCGTGCGTTTTCCCTAGACTTGTGCATAAAGGATGTGAAAATAGCTCGGAACGTCACGAAAGTTGGCGTGCGCATCTGTCTACCAACGGGACATCCAAATCTATGCTCAATTTTCAATTCCGAGGAGTTGGTCGAATTCGAAACTCGACCGTGCGTTTTCGCTAGACTTGGGCTTAAAGGGGGAGAAAATAGCTCGGAACGTCACGAAAGTTGGCGTGCACATCTGTCTACCAATGGGACATCCAAATCTATGCTCAATTTTCAATTCCGAGAAGTTGGTCAAATTCGAAACTCGACCGTGCGTTTTCGCTAGACTTGGGCTTAAAGGGGGAGAAAATAGCTCGGATCGTCACGAAAGTTGGCGTGCGCATTTGTCTACCACGGGACATCCAAATCTATGCTCAATTTTCAATTCCGAGGAGTTGGTCAAATTCGAAACTCGACCGTGCGTTTTCGCTAGACTTGGGCTTAAAGGGGGAGAAAATAGCTCGGAACGTCACGAAATTTGGCGTGCGCATTTGTCTACCAACGGGACATCCAAATCTATGCTCAATTTTCAATTCCGAGGAGTTGGTCAAATTCGAAACTCGACCGTGCGTTTTCGCTAGACTTGGGCTTAAAGGGGGAGAAAATAGCTCGGAACGTCACGAAAGTTGGCGTGCGCATTTGTCTACCAACGGGACATCCAAATCTATTCTCAATTTTCAATTCCAAGGAGTTGGTCAAATTCGAACTCGACCGTGCGTTTTCGCTAGACTTGGGCTTAAAGGGGGAGAAAATACCTCGGAACGTCACGAAAGTTGGCGTGCGCATTTGTCTACCAACGGGACATCCAAATCTATGCTCAATTTTCAATTCCGAGGAGTTGGTCAAATTCGAAACTCGACCGTGCGTTTTCGCTAGACTTGGGCTTAAAGGGGGAGAAAATAGCTCGGAACGTCACGAAATTTGGCGTGCGCATTTGTCTACCAACGGGACATCCAAATCTATGCTCAATTTTCAATTCCGAGGAGTTGGTCAAATTTGAAACTCGACCGTGCGTTTTCGCTAGACTTGGGCTTAAAGGGGGAGAAAATAGCTCGGAACGTTACGAAAGTTGGCGTGGACGCTCGTCTACCAATGGGACATCCAAAACTATTCTAAAATTTCAATTCCGAGGAGTTGGTCAAAGTTGAAACTCGATCGTACGTTTCCCTAGACTTGTGCATAAAGGATGTGAAAATAGCTCAGAACGTCACGAAAGTTGGCGTGCGTGCATGTCTACAATTGGGACATCCAAATCTATGCTCAATTTTCAATTCCGAGAAGTTGGTCGAATTTGAAACTCGATCGTGCGTCTTCGCTAGACTTGGGCTTAAAGGGGGAGAAAATAGCTCGGAACGTCACGAAAGTTGGCATGCGCATCTGTCTACCAATGGGACATCCAAATCTATGCTCAATTTCAATTCCGAGAAGTTGGTCAAATTTGAAACTCGACCGTGCGTTTTCGCTAGACTTGGGCTTAAATGGGGAGAAAATAGCTCGGATCGTCACGAAAGTTGGTGTGGACGCTTGTCTACCAATGGGACATCCAAAACTATTCCAAATTTCAATTACGAGAAGTTTGTCAAAGTTGAAACTCGATCGTGCGTTTTCGCTAGACTTGGGCTTAAAGGGTGTGAAAATAGCTCGGAACGTCACGAAAGTTGGCGTAGACGCTCGTCTACCAATGTGCCTTTTCGCTAGACTTAGGCTTAAAGCGTGAGAAAATAGCTCAGAACGTCACGAAAGTTGGCGTGCACATTTGTCTACCAACGGGACATCCAAATCTATGCTCAATTTTCAATTCCGAGAAGCTGGTCAAATTCGAAACTCGACCGTGCGTTTTTGCTAGAGTTGGGCTTAAAGGCGAACAAAATAGCTCGGAACGTCACGAAAGTTGTTTGTGCGTGCATGTCTACAAATGGGACATCCAAATCTATTCTCAATTTTCATTTCCGAGAAGTAGGTCAAAGCCGAAACACGATCATGGGTTTTCTCTAGAGTTTGGGCTTAAAGGGGAAGAAAACAGCTCGGAACGTCACGAAAGTTGGCGTGCGCATTTGTCTACCAATGGGACATCCAAATCTATGCTCAATTTTCAATTCCGAGAAGTTGGTCGAATTTGAAACTCGATCGTGCGTTTTCGCTAGACTTGGGCTGAAAGGGTGTGTAATAGCTCAGAACATTACGAAAGTTGGCGTTGACGCTCGTCTACCAATGTGACATCCAAATCTGTCATCAAATTTATATTCCGAGAAGTTGGTCAAAGTTGAAAATCGACCGTGCATTTTCGCTAGACTTGGGCTTAAGGGTGAGAAAATAGCTCGGAATGTCACGAAAGTTGGCGTGCGCATTTGTCTACCAACGGGACATCCAAATCTATGCTCAATTTTGAAATCCGAGAAGTTGGTCCAATTCGAAACTCGACCGTGCGTTTTCGCTAGACTTGGTCTTAAAGGGGGAGAAAACAGCTCGGAACGTCACGAAAGTTGGCGTGTGCATTTGTCTACCAATGGGACATCCAAATCTATGCTCAATTTTCAATTCCGAGAAGTTGGTCGAATTTGAAACTCGATCGTGCGTTTTCGCTAGACTTGGGCTGAAAGGGTGTGTAATAGCTCAGAACATTACGAAAGTTGGCGTTGACGCTCGTCTACCAATGTGACATCCAAATCTGTTATCAAATTTATATTCCGAGAAGTTGGTCAAAGTTGAAAATCGACCGTGCATTTTCGCTAGACTTGGGCTTAAAGGGTGAGAAAATAGCTCGAAATGTCACGAAAGTTGGCGGTGCGCATTTGGTCTACCAACGGGACATCCAAATCTATGCTCAATTTTTAAATCCGAGAAGTTGGTCAAATTCGAAACTCAACCGTGCGTTTTCGCTAGACTTGGTCTTAAAGGGGAAGAAAATAGCTCGAAACGTCACGAAAGTAAGTGTGGACGGTTGGCTACCAATGGGACATCCAAAACTATTCTCAAATTTCAATTTCGAGAAGTTAATCAACGTTGAAACTCGATCGTGCGTTTTCAATAGACTTGGGCTTAAAGGGTGAGAAATAGCTCGGAACGTCACGAAAGTTGGCGTGTGCATTTGTCTACCAACGGGGCATTCAAATCTATGCTCAATTTTCAATTCCGAGAAGTTGGTCAAATTCGAAACTCAACCGTGAGTTTTCGCTAGACTTGGGCTTAAAGGGGGAGAAAATAGCTCGAAACGTCACGAAAGTTGGTGTGGACGCTTGTCTACCAACGGGACATCCAAAACTATTATCAAATTTCAATTCTGAGAAGTTAATCAAAGTTGAAACTCGATCGTGCGTTTTCGCTAGAGTTGGGCTTAAAGGGTGTGAAAATAGCTCGGAACGTTATGAAAGTTAGCGTGGACGCTCGTCTACCAATGTGATATCCAAATCCATTCTCAAATTTAAATTCCGAGAAGTTGGTCAAAGTTGAAAATCAACCGTGCATTTTCGCTAGACATAGGTTTAAAGGTGAGAAAATAGCTCGGAACGTCACGAAAGTTGGCGTGCGCATTTGTCTACCAACGGGACATCCAAATCTATGCTCAATTTTCAATTCCGAGAAGTTGGTCAAATTGAAAACTCGACCGTGTGTTTTCCCTCGAATTGAGCTTTAAGGGTGTGAAATTAGCTCGTAATGTGACGAAAGTTGGCGTGCGCATTTGTCTGCCAACGGACATCCAAATCTATGCTCAATTTTCAATTCCGAGGAGTTGGTCAAATTCGAACTCGACCGTGCGTTTTCGCTAGACTTGCGCTTAAAGGGGGAGAAATAGCTCGGAACGTTACGAAAGTTGGCGTGGACGCTCGTCTACCAATGGGACATCCAAAACTATTCTAAAATTTCAATTCCGAGAAGTTGGTCAAAGTTGAAACTCGATCGTACGTTTTCGCTAGACTTGTGCTTAAAGGATGTGAAAATAGCTCGGAACGTCACGAAAGTTGGCGTGCGTGCATGTCTACAATTGGGACATCCAAATCTATGCTCAATTTTCAATTCCGAGAAGTTGGTCGAATTTGAAACTCGATCGTGCGTTTTCGCTAGACTTGGGCTTAAAGGGGGAGAAAATAGCTCGGAACGTCACGAAAGTTGGCGTGCGCATTTGTCTACCAATGGGACATCCAAATCTATTCTTAATTTTCAATTCCGAGAAGTTGGTCGAATTTGAAACTCGATCGTGCGTTTTCGCTAGACTTGGGCTTAAATGGGGAGAAAATAGCTCGGAACGTCACGAAAGTTGGTGTGGACGCTTGTCTACCGATGGGACATCCAAAACTATTCCCAAATTTCAATTACGAGAAGTTGGTCAAAGTTGAAACTCGATCGTGCGTTTTCGCTAGACTTGGGCTTAAAGGCGAAGAAAATAGCTCGGAACGTCACGAAATTTGTTGTGCGTGCATGTCTACAAATGGGACATCCAAATCTATTCTCAATTTTCATTTCCGAGAAGTAGGTCAAAGCCGAAACACGATCATTGGTTTTCTCTAGAGTTGGGCTTAAAGGGGAAGAAAACAGCTCGGAACGTCACGAAAGTTGGCGTGTGCATTTGTCTACCAATGGAACATCCAAATCTATGCTCATTTTCAATTCCGAGAAGTTGCTCGAATTGAAACTCGATCGTGCGTTTTCACTAGACTTGGGCTGAAAGGGTGTGTAATAGCTCAGAACATTACAAAAGTTGGCGTTGACGCTCGTCTACCAATGTGACATCCAAATCTATTATCAAATTTATATTCCGAGAAGTTGGTCAAAGTTGAAAATCGACCGTGCATTTTCGCTAGACTTGGGCTTAAAGGGTGAGAAATCGCTCGGAATGTCACGAAAGTTGGCGTGCGCATTTGTCTACCAACGGGACATCCAAATCTATGCTCAATTTTGAAATCCGAGAAGTTGGTCAATTCGAAACTCGACCGTGCATTTTCGCTAGACTTGGTCTTAAAGGGGGAGAAAATAGCTCGAAATGTCACGAAAGTTGGTGTGGACAGTTGGCCACCAATGGGACATCCAAAACTATTCTCAAATTTCAATTCCGAGAAGTTAATCAACGTTGAAACTCGATCGTGTGTTTTCAATAGACTTTGGCTTAAAGGGTGTGAAAATAGCTCGGAACGTTACGAAAGTTGGCGTGGACACTAGCTCGGAACGTCACGAAATTTGTTGTGCGTGCATGTCTACAAATGGGACATCCAAATCTATTCTCAATTTTCATTTCCGAGAAGTAGGTCAAAGCCGAAACACGATCATTGGTTTTCTCTAGAGTTGGGCTTAAAGGGGAAGAAAACAGCTCGTAACGTCACGAAAGTTGGCGTGTGCATTTGTCTACCAATGGGACATCCAAATCAATGCTCAATTTTCAATTCCGAGAAGTTGGTCGAATTTGAAACTCGATCGTGCGTTTTCGCTAGACTTGGGCTGAAAGGGTGTGTAATAGCTCAGAACATTACGAAAGTTGGCGTTGACGCTCGTCTACCAATGTGACATCCAAATCTGTCATCAAATTTATATTCCGAGAAGTTGGTCAAAGTTGAAAATCGACCGTGCATTTTCGCTAGACTTGGGCTTAAAGGGTGAGAAAATAGCTCGAATGTCACGAAAGTTGGCGTGCGCATTTGTCTACCAATGGGACATCCAAATCTATGCTCAATTTTGAAATCCGAGAAGTTGGTCAAATTCGAAACTCGACCGTGCGTTTTCGAAAAACTTGGTCTTAAAGGGGGAGAAAATAGCTCGAAACGTCACGAAAGTTGTGTGGACGGTTGGCCACCAATGGGACATCCAAAACTATTCTCAAATTTCAATTCCGAGAAGTTAATCAACGTTGAAACTCGATCGTGCGTTTTCGCTAGAGTTGGCTTAAAGGGTGTGAAAATAGCTCAAAACCTTATGAAAGTTAGCGTGGACGCTCGTCTACCAATGTGATATCCAAATCCATTCTCAAATTTAAATTCCGAGAAGTTTGTCAAAGTTGAAAATCAACCGTGCATTTTCGCTAGACATAGGTTTAAAGGGTGAGAAAATAGCTCGGAACGTCACGAAAGTTGGCGTGCGCATTTGTCTACCAACGGGACATCCAAATCTATGCTCAATTTTCATTTCCGAGAAGTTGGTCAAATTCAAAACTCGACCGTGTGTTTTCCCTCGACTTGAGCTTAAAGGGTATGAAATTAGCTCGTAATGTGACGAAAGTTGGCGTGCGCATTTGTCTACCAACGGGACATCCAAATCTATGCTCAATTTTCAATTCCGAGGAGTTGGCCAAATTCGAAGCTCGACCGTGCGTTTTCGCTAGACTTGGGCTTAAAGGGTGAGAAAATAGCTCGGAACGTCACGAAAGTTGGCGTGCGCATTTGTCTACCAACGGGACATCCAAATCTATGCTCAATTTTCAATTCCGAGGAGTTGGTCAAATTCGAAACTCGACCGTGCGTTTTCGCTAGACTTGGGCTTAAAGGGTGAGAAAATAGCTCGGAACGTCACGAAAGTTGGCGTGCGCATTTGTCTACCAACGGGACATCCAAATCTATGCTCAATTTTCAATTCCGAGGAGTTGGCCAAATTCGAAACTCGACCGTGCGTTTTCGCTAGACTTGGGCTTAAAGGGTGAGAAAATAGCTCGGAACGTCACGAAAGTTGGCGTGCGCATTTGTCTACCAACGGGACATCCAAATCTATGCTCAATTTTCAATTCCGAGGAGTTGGCCAAATTCGAAACTCGACCGTGCGTTTTCGCTAGACTTGGGCTTAAAGGGTGAGAAAATAGCTCGGAACGTCACGAAAGTTGGCGTGCGCATTTGTCTACCAACGGGACATCCAAATCTATGCTCAATTTTCAATTCCGAGGAGTTGGTCAAATTCGAAACTCGACCGTGCGTTTTCGCTAGACTTGGGCTTAAAGGGTGAGAAAATAGCTCGGAACGTCACGAAAGTTGGCGTGCGCATTTGTCTACCAACGGGACATCCAAATCTATGCTCAATTTTCAATTCGAGGAGTTGGCCAAATTTGAAACTCGACCGTGCGTTTTCGCTAGACTTGGGCTTAAAGGGTGAGAAAATAGCTCGGAACGTCACGAAA
>BSBM01002514.1:0-57672 GCA_027924585.1 Larix kaempferi | reverse complement strand
GAGGTCTTATTGGAATGATGTTTTCTTTATCAAGGCAAGGCCTTCCGGCTAGTCCTCATTTGTCCGTCCGTTGGCCGAAACCATCTCTAAGTATGTGGGCTGTTCAGGAGTGCCAGTATAGGAGGGGTGGTCAGCTGTATAGTTATGGCATAGGTTCGTTCTCTTATCATTGTCTGTTGGCAACTTGGTTTCCTTAATATCTCTCGTCCAACCCTAGCTTCCTTAGTCCCGCCGGGGTGCAAGTAGATAAAAGCAAGCATTGTTTTGATTCATCCCTTTTCAATCCAATTGATCCCGGTTAGTTAGTAAGTCCGGGAAGTCGTGGAACAATAATTAAGCCGTGGAATGTAAATACGGAAAACTTTAGGTATTCACTTTTGGCTCCTTAGGCATGGAACTTATGGCTTTGTCTGTCAACCTGGAACATTTTATTATACAACGTGCCCCAGGAGGGATAATGCCTATACCTTTCGGGTTACTACCTGAGCTACACCTTATATATACAGATTTAACAAAACATTTTCATCTTTCATCGTTACTCGGTATCCGGCGTAGACACCCTTTCTATAGCTAATGGAAATAGTTTTCAGTCTTCTTTCTGTTGGCCTTCCTGATTCTGGTGATGAAAGCTAAAGGTTCCATATTACAGGGTTTCTTGGTTACAAGCTCCTGGCAAAAGGGGGTAAAAAGGTTACAGGGTTTACAGTGGAAAGGCATCTATCTGTTGGACCTGGTGAGGCTTGGTGAGGCATAAGTTGGGGTAGGCTTAAGGCTTCTGTATAGAGGCCTTATTATGGCTGGTGGCCCTGTCTAAAGGGTTTAAGGTTCAAGGCCGAAGGTGACCGGTTACAGGCGACTACTGGTTCCTTAATGGTGAAGGCTTCTTCCTTCTGTTCTTGGTGGACTTGGAAAAAGGCATCTGGCATCTGGAAAAAAGGGAAGGGGGGCTTCTGTTGAAGTTTCAATTAGGGTATAGAATCAATTTCATTTTAGCACCTAGGCCTAAAACTGCTCTGCCTAAGCTTATATATCCTGCCTGCTTGGGGTCGTTTCGGTCGGTCTCTGCAAGTAAATAGTTCCGCCCGCAGAGCATCCCGTCCGTCTCCGTTATGGCTATAAAACTAGTTGGCTAGTAAATAAATAAGAAAAGTATCCCTGTTCAAGCAGTTTGCATGAGGAAGGGTGTATAGGGTCCGGTGGTTCCTATTTTTTATTCCGTGGGTTCCGCGGTGAGGTTTGTAGATAGGTTAAGTGAGAGGTGAGGGGGCTTTTATTCTGGTGACAAGTTATGTTATCTTTATCTCTTGCGCTGCGCCTCCCCATTAGTGACCTACGCGTTCGGGATAGTAACCCGCATTTTATTGGCTGCTAAGGGAGTAGGGTTCCCTTTAAAGAGCGGGTGAGGGGAAGAAGACTCGCATAGGGCGGCTTCGCGGGCATTGACCCATGCATTATGTATAAGCCCAAGTTTCTTCCACTATGCGCATCACTCGGAGCAACAGCATTGACCCCCTTACTTGGTTTAACCTAACTAGCAGTTCGGTAAGTGATAGCAGGTGTCTTAGCGGGCATCGGCCGGTTTGTTCTGTTTGTCCATTGATTCTTTAGGGCCAGCTGCAACCCGTACTTCGCGGGCTCTCTCTCTCTCTCTTAAGAGTCTCTATCTCTATCTCCAGCGGGTAGGTCCCAAAGCAAGTTTTTCAAATGTGAATAGAAAAGAGTTATCCCGTGACTATTTATCCCTTCTTTCCTGCTTCGCTAAAATAATTCGACCTGCAACCTCCCCCTACCTTTTTATTTATTTCTTATTATGTTCTAGTGACGTAGATGGTTGTTGTCCTTGGTGGCTTGGCTGTTGATGACTGAAGGTGAGAGTTTCAAGGTGAAATGCTTCTGGCTAATGCTCGTGTAGCTCTTGGTGGCTTGTTTGTGGCTCTGGTATAGTGACTCATGCTCTTGCACCACTTACTCCATCAAGTTGGATCCAATCAATTAATAAAAAGCATATTTTGAGTACAACATAAATAATCGATGTCTAAATAACAGCATCCCGCGAAGCGCCCACCAGGGGTTATTTGGTTCACCTTACTCGCCTCCACCCACGCCAAACATACAAATATATATATAAAGCAAGCTTTAAAATCAACAAGCCCCGGCCGGTGATTCAACCAATCAGCAAGCAATCGATCAGCAGGTTCAACTGTGGACTTTATATTTCACTATTTCACAATGAGGTCCTTCTATCTCATCTGGTGGAAACTTGGAATGGTTAAGTTTGTAAAATGGGTGCACCTAACGCTGGGGTCTACAACCTCACCTCCCTGAATGGCTCTATCAAGCCCCTCCAAGAAGACCCTTCCTTCTTTTTTTCCTTTGCGTCTGATCATAAATGTGAATTGACATCTATAAGCAATTTGTATGAAATTGTAAAGTGTGTTAAGGTAACTGGTGGTATGCTTGGTTAATACTAAAGTTGAATGGTTTCAGGTGATAGGTTAAAGGCTAACGAAGGGCTAAAGTTTAAAGGCTTATGACCCGTGTAGCTCTTGTGTTTTCGTGGCTCTTTGGGTAAATTATAATTAAGCTCCTTCCTCCTGCAACTCCTAAACATTGATTAAGAACTTATTGGGTGGGGGGCTACTCAAATATCTTTCCAAATAAATCAACGTCTGTATGTAAGCTTCGTCATAGCATCCATTCTAGGTAGGAAAGTGTGTTCCGTAGAGGTAAATGAGGCAGAACCCCCCTGTGTTCTGTATAAGTGAGGCAGGGGTATGGTTTATTTATCTCTAAAATATGATGGGGTCTATTTATTATCCCTCCTCTCGGCTATTTATGTGGGCCTTCTCCTCCTCTTGGCCATTGATGTGGTCCTTCTCACTCGGTCTTCTGGCGGCATAATAAATCTTATCATTCGGTGGATCAATGGGGCCCTATCCTATCTCGTATGGCGAAAAGACCTTTTCTTCCCTCTGCTATCACCTCGAACCTCTCAGCATAATATGCCTTTCTACTTTACGGGCGGGAAGGAACCAGCCTTGAACCTCAACTCGACTCTAGACCTCGAGCTCTGCCTCGACCTCGAATTCACTTACAAATACATAACACGAGTTACTCAATTTATTTTATCATGCATTACTTATGATTCACCCGTTGATGAGTATCATCCTGCTACAAACACAAAGTTGCTCTAATCTAAGGGACGCAGGTGGGTAAAAGCAAATGGATAAGCTTATAATAAAGCTACCAAACCTAAAGGTAACCTTTTTTTATTAGATTAAATACCATCCATCTGAAGCAACACCGTTTTGGAAAGGCACTAAGGTTAGGTAGACAGATATTGAAAAATGTTCTAATTACACATTTTCTTTTATATAAATCGAATTTTGATTCGGTCGGAGGCAGTAATCGCAGTAACTCAAAATGATTTTGTATTACTAAAATTTACCTTTTAAGCTCGTTTATCCATGTTAGCAGGGATGCACTCATTGGATGGGCGGGGATTCTCAACTCGGCTACTGCGCAGGGATCTTGGCTACTAGGCTTGCCTCGATACTTGATGGCTACTTTACCGGGCCAGCTCGGTTAGAATACTTTGTTCGGAGCAGGTCAGAAGTTTGGCTTGAACAGATCTTGCAAAATAGCCTCGCCATTTTAGGATAATAAAATTTCATTCTTAGCAAGTCCAATTGGCAAGGCCTTCGCACATGAAACGGGAGTTTCTATTTGCTTAACTATATCCTTTCCTCTCGTTTCCCTCCATAGGATTCCCGTATCATTTAAAGCCAAGCATTTATGCAAATTCATAGCCATTGATTCAACCTACACTAAAGATAGAGCTCTTATTTTGGCCAGGCACTAAGTCTTGTTGGAACAGATTTCACAAAACCTCTTAAGTTACTTATTTGGTGAGGGGGCGTACCTAAGTCCTCATTATAAGCATAAATGCTATTTTTTAGGAGTCCAATAATCTATCATCGGCACAGGAAACTGGACGCTATAAACTATATACTCTCAGAGCGTTTATCTCTAGGATAACCCGGATTTCGCCAAGCTTTGATCCAACATTGTATTACTTTACTTATGGAAATAATTCTAAAGCCCCCATCTTTATTTATGATGGCACATCCTGGTGGAGCTTAGGCGAGCCCACGGAAAGGACAACCAACAAAAAAAGGAGGCTACATAATTTTTTTATATTAAACATGTATGTAAGGAGGTACTCGTGCTGGTCATTATATATTTCACTTTTTTTCTATTTAACATGTGCCAGCGAGTGGTTAGTTTTAGATGAGTTTGTTAACCTTGTTAGTATGTAAGGGGTGGTGCTTTGCTTATTCTTTTGGGTTTTGTGTTTTCACATAGAATGTGTAATTAAGAAGAAGTTTTTTTGAGTTAGGTAACCTATTTACCAGAATATAAAATACTGCCTGGCTCGAACGGAGAATGAAACTTCCTTCTCCTTTTTGTTCGTGGTCCCTTTAATTTAATCCAATATACATTTTTTTTACCCCTATAACAAAACCCTACTGCCCGCCTTCACCCGCATGAGGAAGGAACGAGCAATGGGTTGGGAATGAGCGCGGCAAATAAAAGGGTTAATAAGCCTGTAAAATAGCCCTTGTTTTTATAGAGCCCCCTGGTTCAAATAGACCTGGTTCAACTAGACCTGTTTAAATAGCCCTGGTTACATAAGAGCCTGGTTCCACTTCCGCCCTTACTAGCGGTAGCGTCCATCGACATCCGCTATGGGCCTCACAAACAAGACCTCACAGGATAAGACCGGTACAAGCAAGATCTGCACTGATAAGACAAGCCCCTGATGATTGGTCCCAGCCCCTGCCAAGACCGTACAAGATAAGACTGTAGTTGACCGCGCGCGCCCCCGTTGAAAGATCCCGGACTGTATAACTTGCTATTTGCCTCACTCACCTGACCTCACCAGACAAGAGCTTAGGGCAGGTCCTTATTGGCCTTCTTTCTTTAGCCGATGGACTCCAATGAGTGAGATTCTGTTTAAAGCTGCTTCAATCCTATTGAGCATCCTGAGAATAGTCCATATATAGTCAAAAATTGAATTTGAGTACCCACGATGAAAGATAATGCCTCGTACCCCTCCTAACGAAAGGTTTATGTAAATGAAAAATATCAAATGCAAATAACCTGCTTGCTCCAAGTCGATATTGTGCTCCCAACGGTGGTGCTTAACTAGTAGCCATCCATGAGCGTATCTACTCGTGAATGCCCCCCCATTATGGCGGAAGGACTTAGCTTGCTCGCTTGTCTTCTCCTGCTGGGATTATAATAACCAGGTAAGATGAGCGGAAGATCGCCGGTTCTATCAACTTTTAATCAATATCCGTATATAAGGAACTGGAATATTCTCGTATAAAATGAGAAATCATTTCTATTTGGTTGTATTAGGCTTATTTCCTAGCCACTTCGGCCCTCCGTCCTTCTAGCCTCTTCGCAAGCCAGTCGCCTGCAATAATCAATGAAAGTCTCATTCACAGGAGGTGCCAAAAGACACAAGGGAGGCCGGGATTACTTGCCGCTAGTAATTGCAAATAGCCACTACATGGGATAACCTCATAAGTTTTATTGGGTGGGGGGGGCCAAACCAGGAAGTTAAGACACTGGTATAGGCCTACTCACAAGGGGGGACCAGCTACCACGTATAGCTACACATATTAAATTAAGCATAATTCAAATATAATACACGAGCTAAAGAGTGCTTGCAGAGCGCTTTATTATTTATATCACCTGCTGCTCTTTCTTCACGGTTGGTTGATTGCATCATATACCTTACCCTTAGGACTTTTGAAAACCGGCCGGGGTTTTACAATGGCTCTGATGAGAGGTTCGCCCAATTAACTCAGTGAACAACAGCTATGTGCATTGGACCGGGGCTATGCCCAGAGCCCAGTGAGAACTTAACACCAAGAGCAAATTACTACAATGAAGCTTGTCGATCATTTCCAATATTCATTCCTGGGAGGGTTTACATAAGGTCATTTTCAGCCGGTCCATTGACAGAGGATCATAGTAGTCAGTGGTCACCATAGCCAGGAAGGCTTTGCCATTGGGTCCATAAGTCAAGTACTACGCACGCTTGGCCTCAATGCTTGGCCAATATAAACGTTATCAAAGGGGCGGAGCCGGTCGACAAAAGGGAGTCAGTTGTAATCAAACTTGGAACCTTGTCTTTCCGATCCATGTATGCCTGGTGCGGGGCGTATAATCCATAACAAATAGGCAAGCGTTCAACCAGCACCTGTTCTCAATTGGTTCACCCCACACGTATAAATCTCTCACTTTGGATGTAAAAAGAAGAATGCCTACTTTGGAATGCCCACTTTGGAAGGAGGACCCCATAATGCCTACTACTTGGAGAGTGAAAAACTGGACTAATCATTGAACAAAGACGCCTATCTGTTGTAGGCGAAGTTTTTTCCTTTCCCGATCGATCCAGATATGCTGGTGAAAGCGGGGCGGAGCATTTCCATAAGCTGAAGGAGCTCCCCAGCAATATCATTTGAATCAGCAATTGAAGGAGCAGCGTTCCCAGCTTCATTAGAACCAGCAGTTCCAAGAGAATTTTAATCATGCCCCCAGAAATGGAATTATTTCGATCAACAGTTGAACGAGCATTCCCAGCGGCATCACCAGTTTAATCGGCCTCATTTCATTCCTGGCATCAGAATTTGAATATAATTAGAACCACCAGCAGAAGCGGAACCAGTCGAATCAGCAGAACGACCAACAGTTTCCTGGGTCATCAATTGAATTAGCATAATTCCTGGCAGCTTTTCAAAGAGCAGCATTTCCATAAGCTGCTGAAGAAGCATTATTCGAAGGATTCCCCTGGATAAGTTCCAACAGCAAAAACAAAAAGTAGGCCAAGCATAACCAGTAGAAGATAAAGGAGCCGTCCGAGCAGCGTCACCAATTGAACCAACATTTGAAAGAGCAGTCGAACCAGCAGGATCAATTCCAGGAGAATCCCCAGTAGCAAAAGGAATACCAGGAGCAGTTCCAAGGGGAGCATTTTAGTACCAGTTGAAGGAGCGTTATTACCATCAGCGTCATGATTCCCAGAAAAAGCAGTTTAACCAGTGGATTCACACATTATATAATTACTGGCAGTATTTGAATAAGCAGTTTAAGGAGCATAACCAGGAGCATCACGACCATCAGCACTACAACCAGCATCTCCATCAGCCCCAGTTGAACCAGTATTTGCATCATTAGTTGAAGGAACAGCATAACCAGGAACAGCCCCAACGAGCGATTCCTCCGACCCGGTAAAAAATAGTTGTGATTAGACCAAAACGGGGAAATGAAATGAAATTATATTTACCTTGTACCATTCTTTTCAAAATAAATAGAAATGGTTAGTACCCATTGATGAAAAAGATACTTAAAAGTATCCATTCTTTGAAAAAGAGAAAGCCCCAAGCTAAGATAAGGTAAAGTCCCTACCACCTGTGTGTGTCCCCTGAGCTCCAGCGAAAAAGCTTTAAGTTTATCTCCTTTGAAAGAAGCACTATCCTGTTGTGTAACCGCACCCACCTATAAGACTGTTTTCCTATTGTGCACCCCTCTCAGAATACAGGCAGTATGGATCCAATCAATAAATAAATCAAGGCAGTGTGGCCATCCAGCCCCTTTCCTTCCTTCATATCTCGGGGGTCAGAGGACTCCCGGTTGGCATAAACAAATAATCCAGCTTGTCTCTAAACATTGATTGGACTATACTATGCTCCTTCCTCGAAAGGTGCAACGTAAGTAATAGCATGCGCTTTATATTTACCGGTGTATGTCTAATGGTATCTATTGTATTTGTGGTGGACTTGGCTATAATACATTGAGGCAGTCGTGCTTTGAGCTGGACCATCAGGAATGCCCGCTACTGCTACTTATTCTGATTCTGCTGGGAGGAATACTGCTGCTTGTTATGCTTATACTGATACTGGGACTACTTTCCGGTTTTGCCGGTCGAATGCTTGGCTTACTTCTGGTTATAATGCTT
Source organism: Larix kaempferi (assembly GCA_027924585.1). Lineage (NCBI taxonomy): Eukaryota > Viridiplantae > Streptophyta > Pinopsida > Pinales > Pinaceae > Larix > Larix kaempferi. Next base: position 49,640 of record BSBM01002514.1, on the reverse strand, counting down.
CCGGGAATGAGGCTGCTGCTGGGAATTAGGCTGGGACTGCTGCTAGTTATGCTCCGGGAATTATGCCAATTGAATGCCCCGCCCATGCCCGTTTACGAATAACTGTTTCCCAATGATGCTGTATTATCCGTGAATGTATAACTGAGGCTGGAAATAATGCTAGGGCTATCCTGGAAATAAAATTATGCCAGTTACAACGTTGCTCATGGCCCTTTCTCTACTTCTTCTCTCATCTATTGGATCATTTGTATTTTCGTCGGTGCAAGAGGGACGGTAAAAAAAGTATTTATACTACCCGTTTCTCTCTTTTTTCTGCCTGAGCTTAGAGCTTACAGTATGTCCAGTCCACCTATACGGCACTATATCTGAATATACCACCAGGAGGGCTAGAGTCAGTCATTGCCAACCCAGTCATTGCCAGTCAGAGCCAGAAGGCCAATAGCCATACATATCCCATGCTTGCCTCGAGAGATAGATATTGATTGATTGGATTGCCAACATCTACAGAGCGGGGTTGGGACTACGGACGGAGGATGTAGCAGTGTGAGGTGCGCCCAATTGATGAAAAAATCTTATTCGCTTGTCGATTTATTAAGCTGCTGGGCCGGTAGTGACCATAAGTAGGTGTTGGCTGCGAAGGTGTACGGAGATATAAAATGAGATATCACGTTCGTTGCTAGCTGGTTGTGAAGTGACCGTGTGGCAGAAAAGGTTACAGAAAGCGTAATAGAGGATTGGTTCCAGAAGGCCAGTAATAAAAGAAAGCATTGGGGTATAATTATGAATAAACCCAGTTTTGCATTACCAGTCGGTTGCCGCAGGGAGCATGCCCGCCTCACATGCATTCATTCTCAAACACTATGAAACGAATGGTGCTACTGCATCATTATACATATATAGGGAGCGGCTACTTATTATATAAGTAAGATAGATAAATAAGGCGAACATAATCATCAGAAGGATTTCCCAAGTACATGGCTCTGCAACAAGATGAGGACCGGTTCTTCCACGGCGAGCAGGTATCTAAGTGTTTAAAATAAATAAAAAGACTTAATTATCCACATTGATGGACCAGCAATAGTAAGTAGAGGTCACTATAGTAGTAGATTCATAGGTAGTAAAGATAGCATTTATATAGAAGAGATATATCCATTCTCCCAGCCCATCCACCAGCGAGCTAGCCTAGCTGGGCCATACCTAGCCAACAATGGTAGACCCCAACATCTATATAAGTTGTTTTCCGTGGAGAGTCTCGTCCATGTGGATTCTTTAAGCTTTATAGACAGAACTACTACTAGACAAGAAGCCCTAGAGTTGCCTATATAATAGTAGTCTATTGAAGCTTCAGAGAGTAAGATATTTTACCTACTTTTATTAGTGCACTTTGATCCGTGTGAAGACCATATCTTAAGCTATGTAGACAGAACTACAAGACTTTGTACTACATAGCCTACAAATCTCACTATCTAGCAGCCTAAGAGTGGAAAGCCTTAAAGAGACAAGAGCCCTAGTCTGTAGTATTAGTAAGCCCTATTGCTGATGGACACTTTCTCATTTAGGTACTAGCCCTAGTCCAAGCACTTAGCCAGTATTGCTGCCTTGGTTTAGCCTTAAGAAAAAAGCTTATTATTATTTTAGTCCTGCCTGGAGCCCCCCCCATGGACTACTATAGGTTCTGTTCAAGAAGTGATATGCCACCTTTATCTGGATAAGCTACGTGAGCACTTCTCTTATCCGAGCCACCTCTTTGTTACTTAAATTAACATCATCTGGATAGGTGTAAGATAGGAGAGCCTCATTTAACATGCCCTATATAAGCGCCAAGAGGGCATTTACAGGAAGGAGGTGGTCGCCGATAAACAGTTTCTCATTCGCAGCAGAGAATTAACAATTGGGTGACACATAAAAGAATGCTGAGTAGCCCAGCTATGATTGGCATCAAGTGGATCGAAACCTTACATCGAGTTATTACTCTTGGCATTGAGTGATTGAAACGTGGGTAAGCATATATTATATCTAAACCTCCTAGGATTTCCTACCGGCATCTACACCTCCCCTTGATTGAGTAGCGGAAAAAGAGTCCTGGCATAGGCAGGGTGTTTGTCAATGAGGCGTATGATCCATCACAGGTGCCCTATAAGTAATGCATCAATCAATAAATGGATAACATTTCCCTCCCTTATTTTTTGTAGCGTTAGAGATATAACTAGAGTTCGAGGAATAGATGGAGGTTTGAGGTTAAAGGGGTATAGGTACGGCTGCTGCTATAGGGAATGCTTGGAACTGACTGGGGCTATCGGACTGTGGCTAAACAAGTGAATCGTATCCGTAAGGTCTGAAATTATCAAGTGGTCTAGGGGCAAGTAGTTAGGAAAAACATAAGGAGCGTAGCGGGTAAGGTGGTTGTATCATTCCATCCTATCCCATCCCATTCTGTAGAAGTAAGATAAATGTATCCGCGCACTTATATTATTAAAATGGCGCATTTAAACTTATATACGCAGTATAGGCGTTCCCGCCCAGCACAGACAACTTCTACCCAGACATCCGGGTGAGTGCGTCGAGGAGAGAAGAGATCTTCCAGGAGAGGATTTGATTAAATTGATTATTTAAAAAATAACATATTACGGAAGAGGCGCTCCCCAACTGCCCCATCTTACGAGATCAGAAGCGTACCCATAATTCACTGAATAGTCTTCCCACCTACCTACTGCCCAGTATACGCACCCAAGGGGACCAGTCCGCGTAAGGCACCTGCTAATTATACCCAGTACGCATTCCCCAGTCCGCTTTCCCCTTGAAATCCGCATTCAGTCCAATCCGAAACTGCCTACTCACAGGGAGGGTTGCCACAGCGAGGGCCTAAAATGGGCCTAATCAATGGGGCTAATCAATGGGCCTAATCGAAGGGGAATAATACACAGGGAGGGGGCTAATCGAAGGGGAATAATCACAGGGGCAGGGGCACCGATAGTAGTCACTGATCGATTGATTGAGGTGGCGATGAACGATGAACAATGGCGTTGGCAAGGGCAGTCACGATCACACCTTCCCCTTTAAATCAACTGACGGAACAAGGTTACTACAGGCTTTCCCCTCTTGACCTTACCGAGACGGAACATAGCGCCTACTCCCAATAGTTCACTTACCGATACGGAACCGGAGTTCCTACAGCTACTCACAGGGGCACGGGTAGGGGCATAGCTTCTCGGTATTCTTCGTCAGCTTCGTCAGCTTCAGTGGTCCTCTGCAAAATGAAAACTCCTATTTTCAACATATAAATCATATTTCCAACATATAACATTGTGCCTTGGATACCCTCTCTCTGACAGAAATAGTACCCCACTTTATAGGTCAAGCCGAAGGTCAAGCCGAATGTTCTCCTCCATCCAAAAAACAAAATAAGAACTACTATTTCTTTCTCATCTGGCACCTGACAACACTGATATTATCCATGCATCCATCATTACAAGAAAAAATATGTGTTTTTTAGTTTACATGGATGTGTCCCAGCGAATCCATAAGGTGAGGTGTCCCAAGTTCTAGACATTTGACACCACATAGCAGGTGCTACTTATTATAGCTTCTCCTTGTATTGACAGGAGTCCCATAGAGGTGGACCAACCAACCTTACACAACTTTCTCCATACATCATTCATTAGTGCAAAAACCAATTAATTAGTGCAACTTTTTGAATCTAAGAGCCTTACCAGACCAACAACTACAACCTCGTTACTAGACGAGCTTGCATAGAGACATTTTGCCACTAATAGGCCTCTCATATATTGCCAGTAGTAATAATCATTGTGTGTGAGGTAGAACCAACCAAACCAACTTCTCCATGCATGATTCGTAACGCGAAAAACAAGAAATATGGTTTGTGTCTGTCCTAGTTCCAACAAAAGAAAGATGATAAACCTCTATGCAACTTGTTAAAAAATAAAAGAAAAGAAGTAAGAAATAGAGTTATCCATTCTTTCTTTGAAACGAGTTCCAAGTTTGAAATCTTAAGAGCCTTCCATACCTACACTACTAAAACCCTATTACTATATGATATCGGCATGGATACTTGAGAACTACTCGCTGTAGCCTGCAAGGGTTTTCCCCAGTTCCTTTTACGAGCCCCTGGTCTTGAAGGTAGGGTCTAGACTCCCGGTCCTAACTGGTTGTGTTGATGCCACAGGAAGTTGTTTTGACTCACCCTGCCTAGTAGGTGTTACAAGACGTGAACTGCTCTCAATACACCGTCCCCAAGAGGTTATTAGTCTCCACCAGTTTCCATAGCTGAGAGGAAGAAGCAGAGAAGTTACCCATCTAAATCTGAATCAGACATTCAATTGGAGCTGTGTTCACAGGAGGTGGTTGTTACTGCTAAGTAATGTAATGCAATATGATGGTTTTTAATGCCTTGCTTTAGTCCCCTTTATTAGTTAAAAAATTCCATGGTGACTATAAAATCCATAAGTTGGTTGGACAAGATGCCAACTTCTTCTAATTTGATGTTTTTGATTAATGAAATAGCAATGGGACTAATCCAACCCAATGGGTTTTACTACTACTCCTAAGTGATCCAATGGGAATAAACAGGGGGGAATGTACGCTTTCCCTTCAATTCGCGTTCTACCAGTCTACCAGTCTACCGCATTCTCCCATTACCCATTCCGTTCAATCCGCATTCCACAGTACAACCTATGTCCGCTTTCAGTTAAACCCGCAGCTGCCAACATATTCTGGGGTGGGTGGGAAACAAGGGAAGGTAAATGGTGAATAGCTCCTCATACCCTCGTCTTTCTGGCTGAATGAATTGGTTGGGCAGCCCTCCACTCCATGGCCTAGGGGTGAGAAGGTACAAGAAGGTTGGGTTCAAATTCCTGACTCGTCTCAGCAGGGCTCCGTTGGTGGTAACATGAGACCAATAAGTTCATATGTGGTACCGGAATTCCTTCATAAGGCAAGGCAATGAGTAAGTAAAGTCTAGAACCAGGTGGATGCTTGTAAGTAAAGGGTTATGCGCCCTGTCCTAAGATTCATAAAAGCAAGTATTAGTTATAAAAGGCATCTCCTGGCTGGCTGTTTGGGCATCATATCCTAGTCTGAAGCCCCGTCCCGCTCAAACCCTCTCTCCTAGCGTTTATCAAGCCTCCAAGCGATTGGTCAGGTTTAAGCTGATCTATTGCTACTTTTCTTTAAACCCTGATTAAGGGTAAAACTCTTGTTGGTTCACATTAGCTAGCTTTGCTTTCAATGCTTGCCAGATAGCTGCTCTCCTCTTGCTCAATCTCTCGTGTTGCCTTCCTCCTCCATCCTCCCCGTCATCCCGTCGTGTTGCTCTTGTGTCCTCCTGCCCTAGTCCCTTACTTCCATCGCTTCCCTATCCCTAGTTCTGGCTGTTATCAATCCTCTATCAATTCCTCCTTAAGAGGTTACATATTTTATTGTCCTGCCTCACTTTCTTTACTTTATGCCATGTTCGGATAAATACATGTTCGGATCTGCCATGTTCGGATTATGATGGCACAAATTACTGCTTTTCCGTTTGAGATGGTGGTTCGATTCGAGGGTTATGGGTCCCGGAGATATAGAAGTTATGTAACAAACGGCCGACTGTTCATATGTTAACACTAATTTGTTCTAGCTTTTATGCTACCTATCCATCCTCATCGGGCTCCTTTAGTTCGAGTTTGTCCTCCTCAGCAGGCTCTTCTCATTTGGGTTCACCTATAGCTAGTTCGCCCTCGACTAGTTCTGCCTTAACTAACCCGTCAGTCGTTATGATGATGATGATCAGATAGGTACTTGATGATGATACTATGATGCCATGATCCTATTGCCATGCCATGATGCTGTGCCTGATGATGTTGTGCTATACTTTGCTGCTTGTATGTTGCCCTGTATTGATGAGTGTGAGTAGTTTATTTTATCTATGCTTGACTAGATCAGTGGTTGAATGGTTTAGTACTATGTCATACATTTAGTAATATGTTATCATGGTGTACATGATTGTATTTCTCTAATGGACTAAGTCTCCCTTCTCTGGTTCATCTTTTTGCCGTATCCGCCCATCCATCCATCCATCTCGCATTCTCACTTTACCCTATTGGTTTGGAACTTTGTGCATGACCCTTTCTTTCTTCCCCTGTGGACTTATTGGTAAAATCCCCTAATAGAGCAGTTGTTCCTCTCTCGTTGGTCGAGTCACTTAACGTACCTCGTTGGCGTTATTACGTATATAAAATCTTCACATTTTAGTCCTCCTTACCAGAGACGTTTGGATTCGAACCAAAGAAAATAAAGCAAACCAGCTTTCGTCCTCTCTAACCTCCCTATAATTGCTTACTTTGTCCCGTCGTGCTTCTAATTAGAATATTCCAATCGTCGCCACTACTAACTAATCAAAGGTCTGTTAGGTTATTCCATGCCATAGCGTTTAAGCCATAGTGTATAAGTCTTTCAATCTTCCCCCTTCATTATCCAGTCAGACGTAAAGGAATTTAAGGAATTTCCGGCTTTCGTCTCTCGAACCTACATACATAAACGGAGATATTGTTCAATTCATGCATAACGCCCTAACCAATTTATTCAAACTGGTTGGCTAAAATAGATTCCTTCGATTTTATGCAATTATAAAAAAAAACTATAGGTTATTCCTTCTAAAAGCGTTAAAATCCTTTATTCAATATTCCCCCTCACCCTTCCGAAAGGAGGGGGAATTAGATGGGAACACCGGAGGAGCCAAACTGTTATATTATTCCACCATTTATTCATTCGATCCCCTTCCCAATATGGTACCTGGGCCCCTCGCCTTCCTTCGATCTAGCATGCGCTTAGCTCTGTAAATACTGATCTTCGAAGAGAAAGCAAGGGCCTTTATCTCCAAGTCTTTCCGCGTAATTCCACCCAGATGTAACTCTGTGTAACCACAGGAAAGTAAATCAACAACATGGCCGGCACCATGATAAAACGCCTTTACAGGACACTTATTTTTCTCGTATCCCCTTGCTCTCGCCTCCAGTAGGAAAAGCGTTGGAGCACCCGCTTTCAAATGGTTCTAAGACACACTGTTACAACTCCAATCCGTGTATGGATAGCTACAAATAATAACTGATTTCCTACTTCGTGCATAACCCCACTAACAGCGTATTCTCGAGGACCCACCGTCGCTAGCACCTCTGTAACTAATTTATGCATTTCCTCTAATTCGAGATGATAATAAGGAAAGGTGATAAAGAGTGTGTTTATCTTCTTCTCCTTACTTTGGAATGGATATTATGGGCCAATTTTTCCATCAATTGGTTTGTCCATCCTTCTTCGGCCAACTCCCTATAATGCATGAAACTGAACTGTTTCTGCTCAGCCTGCTAATATAAATCATGCTATATGCGACGCACGAATCATTGTATATGATATATCGCTATGGAAAGTGGAAAAAGTCGAGTTTGCTCAATTAGAAATTATTAACAGTATTCCCACTACCCCGTCGGTATCTCTAAAACTGCACTGGTTGCATCAATTAAGCACACCTTTTTACTTATAAGTTCACCTTAACAAAATTGAAATCCAAATAAATAGGACTATGAGGAGGCGGGGATAACACGGGAAGAATTGGAAGTCCGTGCCCTTGCCTCTAGATTGGCAGATCCAGTAGCAACTCAGTAGTAGCAGCAACTTATAATACCAGTGATCCAACAGCAGCACCTATTTAACTAGCGGCATCACAGCTAGCTTCAGATGACCCAGGCACAGTGACAGGGCGAGATCGAGATTCAGTTCCTCCTGATTATCGTGATTCATACCTTTGTTATCCAGATCCAGTCTTTCATAATTGATAGGAAGATTCTTATATTATTTAGCGAGACCCAGTTGCTTACCTTAAACCAGTAAAAGAGTAAGATCGATAGCCAGATTCAGAGTTTTAGAGATCGAGATTAGGATTCTGATGATCAAGAGAGAGAGATTCTACTTTGGATTAGAGAGATGAAGACAAATTGTTGAGCTTAAGATTCCGACCTTCGTGATCGTGATGCAGTTACTGATGATCGTGATCCTACAGGTGGTTCCAGATGCTCCGGATGTTCCAGACGCAGTTATTCCTGTTTATAGGGATCTTCCAGCAGCGAATTACCCATAATATAATACAGATAAAGGCAGCGCCTGTTTCCCGTTTCCAGAACTATTTCAGTTTTTAGTAATGTAAAACTTTCTCTATTGCGGGATATCACTTGCCGGACCAGCTACTCCATGCGAACACGGGTACAAAGACATGTATAGTAGGAGTAGTTGCTCCCGGCCGGGGTTGTTAATGGCGGAAATCCAAAGTCCCGTTATCGTTTAAGGCTTACCAGTACTGCCCCTTCTATGACGGCACTTCTGACACTACGAGAGACCCGACCTACTAGGAACCGCTTGCCAAGGTGTCGCTATTGCTCAGACTATGCAATAGCATTGACTTATTGGTTGAGGTTTCAGGATAGAAATAAAGGAAGGTGGCCAATCATATGAATTGAAAGATATGGAATAGTCGAAACGTACTTGAATGGGGAGAATAAGGGGGATATGGTCGAATAATAGGTGGGGTATGGGGATGTAGGAAGGCCAACAGAGAAAGTGGAAAAGGCAGTGGCTGGCCCCCCTTAGATATAATAAGCAATGCGGGAAATAGAATCGGAAGGAGAGTGGTGGTTATCTCCGGAAACAACCAGGAAGAGATGGCCTTTCACTTGATGGATTGATTGGGTCAATAGAACCCATGTTACCAATTGCCATAGATCAGAGCCAGTGGTCATAGCAGCCGATAGCCAGTGATCAAGGAAGGAGGGACTCCATATTACCCCCGGACGGGGCTTACGTATTAAGACTAAAGCAAGTAGTAGGCTAAGGGCTAGTAGTAATAAAGAAATAGAATTTATATATGAACTAGAAATAAAGCTAATTTCTATTGATTGCAACTAGTGGGACGATTGACCTACTAATTAGGTTAGGCAGAAAGAATGGAAAAACCAATAAAAGTGAAATAGGCCATAATAGAATAGTTACCGAAGGCAGAAAGAAGAGTTCTATTATTTATATTTGAATGGAGACTCTTCACTAGAGCTCAGCTAAGGTAAGGCCTCTTTATTTATCATAATGGACACAACTGGAAGTCTATAGTGCAGTAGGCCTTTCACTCTATGTATGGCACTCACGGAAAAGCAAGTTACCTTAAGGCATGGGACTAAGACCAGGGACAAGGACTAGAGCTAGTCCATACCGTAGGCAAGTGACTAAGACTAAAGCTGACACGGGAACTATGGCTTTCACTCTAAGTCCGGATGTAGACCGTAAGCCGGCTTTCACGGGGCTCTTTATTTCAAATAATGGAGACAGACATGTTATATACTAATAGGATACATATAAAATAAATTCAATTAGGGTTTATAAGTCTCGGCTGAAGAACTCGAACTAAAGAGAGAGCTAAGACCTTACTCTAGTTACTAAGGCTAAAGCTCGGAAATACAGCTGAACTATATGGCTTGTCTCTAGAGCTAGTACCGTAAGTCGGCCGGCCAGTCCAAAGGCTTGAACTCTAGGCAATAGTGCTTTAACTCTATGGAGCTGGGAAAGGCCCTTCTTCGCTGGAGCTCAGGTTCCATAGTTAGAAAGATAAGAAGGCAGAAATAAGAGTTATATACTAATAGCATATAGTGAAAAACAACAATGGGTCTAGTGCTGATTGAAAAGGATACAACAGCTTCTTCGCTAGAGCTCAGGAGACACAAACAAGTGTATGGACTTGACCTTACCTTATAGCTTATTCGCTAGAGCTCTTAGAAGTAAGGCCTATTTATTATTCTCTTTTTCAAATAATGTAGACGGAAGGCTGGGCTTGAACTTACTGGACTAAGGCTAAGACTAAAGCAAGTAGACCTTATCGCATGGACCTTACTCTACCGGCTTAAGACTAAGGCTAAATAAAGACCGAAAAGACGCTTGAACTGGAACTGGTCTAAAAAGGCAAGTTACTCCGGCGCTTGAACGGAAGGCTATTACCATAGGGCATACTCTAAGGCTTAAGGCAAGTTACTGGCGGGGCACTCTATGGCAAGTGACCTTAGGGCCTTACTCTAAAGACGCTTTAACTCTACACGGAACTCTTTCTTTCAAATAATGGAGACGCTTCTTCGCTGGTAGCTCATGGGACTAAGTGGGAAAGAAATGCTCTTACTAACTTATATTGGTTCTATTGGTTCAACCTGCATAAGTCAGCTGGAACTAAACCAGTAAGAATGCAACTAGAGATCTAAGCTTAGCGTCAGCGGCAATAGGAGTTTACTATTCAAGATGAACTAAAGATAGAGCTAAGACATTGTTAGAGCAGGAACTACATCACTTAGACCTAAGAGTTGGACTCAAGAGGTGAAGAGAAGTAGTTGTTAGAGAAAGGGTTAAGAGAAAGGGTTAAGAGAAAGAGTCTTATTGAACTGTCATTAGAGCCACTACAGAGAGTTCAGTCATTAGAGCACTAACAGCTCCGGCTAAGCACAGAGAGTAGAGCTAGTTATGGCAACAGCTTATGAACTTGCCGCTAAGCACAGATAGAGTCGTTAAGTCAGTCAACACACAATCGATGGTGAAAGAACGAGAGCTATCGCTATTATCGGAGGGAGGGTGATTCGTTTTCACTCATACATACCAAAGACATATTAAGTAAAACCATCTATACTTCTTTTATTTTACTTTGTTGGGGCGTTCTCAGAATGTAAAAACTTGCTGGCTTGCACTGGAACCCTAAGGACAGCTTAAGAAAAGAGGGACATTCGGGGGGCCGGTCTCGCAGGAATGAACTTACCTTTCATGGAGATCTTCCTCTTAATCTCCTATTATATATGAGATTATCCAACGTGTAACCTTCTGCCTGTTCTTTTGCACCGTATTGCATTATATACGTTATTATAAAAAAAGAAGCTAAACTCCACCTTCCTTATAGCATGCTTACAAAATCCCCTGCTTGTAAGAATCCTATTTGGATAAAAAGCAAACCTCTAAATTCCTGATTCCAGCCAGCAAGCAGCCCGAGTATCCAAGTTGAGTAGTCCAGTTGAATAGCGCAGCAGCCACAGTAGAGTATCCAAGCCTCTTATCCTCTTATCCCAGCCAAGTATCCAAGCCCTTGTCGCCGGGGATCCAAGTTGAGTAGCCCAAGGATCCAAGCCAAGACATATTCGCCATTAAAAGAATCCACTAACAGCACAAAGATTGCATTCTATATATGTGAATATCCCATAAGCTAAGCACAACCTTCACACTGGTTTCCTTCACTTCCGGTCCCCTCTGTCCGCTCCTTTCCGGCCAGCCTCATTATAACAGACTAATCAGTTTGAAATATAAAGTAAATCCATCAAGTGAAAGGCCATCTATTAAGACCTGTTGTTTAACCGCTTGTGTAACGAACGGCACCCACCCAACTGTGGGACCGGACTCCAACTGTGCATAGATAAAAGAAATAAAGGCTATTTGGTTATTCCGCTCCTTCCCCTCCTTCCTAATATCCCGGTGGGCATAATACTCCCGGCAGCATACTACTCCCGGCATAAGACTAACGGTGGGAATAATCCAAATCATCCAGCTGCTCAACTTCACTCAATGGGGCCTATGCTCCTCAAATGCAGAATCGACCTAAGTAACAGCATGGTTTTATATTTACTGGTTTATGTCTAATGGCATCTGTGGGACTTACTTTTTTTGGCAAAAGGTTCAAGGCGGCTTCTGTCCTGAAGGTTCAAAAGCATCTATCTGTTCAAAGGCATCTATCCGTTGGACCTGGTGATTCATCTGTTGGGACTTGGTGTGTACGTGGCCCTTAGTCACAGGCTAAGTCCCATGGTAGCTAAGGCAAAAGGGTAAAGGTTACAGGCTTCTTCTTTCTGTTGTACCTACCTGTTGGACTTGGTTAGGCTGAAGATGGCTTTGGCTTGTCTTGGCTGGTGGTGAAGGCTGAAGTTTAAAGGGTGTGGTGCAAGGGTAAGGCAGAAGGTTATAAGGGTTACAGGCTAAGGGCTCCTGGTAACTGGCAAAAGGGTAAAGGCAGCTTCCTTCCGACTTGCTGGGATTTGGCAAAAGGTTTTTTTCATTCAAAGGTTGAAGGCATCTGGTGAAATACTCCTGGCCTCTGGTGGAACCCGTTGTAGCTTTTGGTGGATCGATCGGTTGGCTCAAGTATGGATAAATGTTTGGCTGGGGAAGACTCGTTCATCCAGCTCTTCCTCCATCCAACTCCTAAACGTCGATTTCCTATGCTACTCGACATGTCCAATGCTCCTCGAATTGTATACCAACGTATTAAGTATATCATTATTGGTGTTATGTCTTTGTGGTAGGTTAGATGCTAGTGTGGTGGTCTAGGCTTCTGGCTTATGGTTTATGATGAATGGCTTATGGTGGACTTGGCATAAGGCTAAAGGTTCAAGGGTTCAAGAGGGGCTCATCAGTGGTCCCCTGGCTTAACCGAACCGTGGCTAGAGCATTACCCTTTTGGTTACGTTAAGGCAGTAAGGCAGCAATATCTTCGCATTCGTGGATAGTCAGCTTGTAGTAGTGTACCTCTCTCTGTCTTTGTTCAAATAAAAGCAATATTGGAAAACGAAGACGAGCTCACCCCAGGCATTTACTTCTAGCCGGGAGGCGAGCGTAGTACTTAATTATTTTCAACTCGGCACAGCTCTCGAAATTGAATTCCTTTGCTGCTGTGTCCTTCCTGGTCGAATGTTATAAGGGCGTTGTGCTCCAACTAAAAAAGCGGAAATGGGGGGGACGAACAGAAGGGGTTATGGTCTAGGGGAAATGCATATTGGCTTACTCTCCCTATGGTGAACCTACTGATACTTACTTTCAAATGCGGACGACATCATCCCAAGGAAGGCAAACGACAGAAAAAGCATACACGGATGCGTACATCATACGGCAAGAAAGACCTACAGAAAGGGGCAATAAAATAACTTCATATTCTTCATTAATGCGTAAAGTGTGTTAGTAAGTTGAAGGTTATTTCGGAGGCTGCATGACTGCCTTCCCGCCAGTACAATAAATACTTAGGAGTTTTTTTAATAAGTTGAATATTTTTCCATTAGTTTCGGTATGTTTCCAAGGAGTAGTTCAGATGCATAGGTTAAAAAGTCTTCCAAAGTAATAAGTTGAAAGGCTTAGTTAAGGTATCAAGGCGTAGGTCTGATGCATATAATATACAAAGTATATTCCCACCAGCCAAGGCGCAAGATTGTAAGTATGTTTCCAAGGCATATGGTAGAGGCTGCAGGTTCTAGGGATTAGGTTTCAAAGGATAATTCCAATGATTCATTAATAGACGTCAATATCCCAAACACAATAAGGTAAGCACACCCTAAATAACACCCCCGGTATGTGGTCTGGCTGCGAATAACTATAGCGGACAGACTTTCTATGGCGAACAGAATATAACGGATTGAGAGTACGGACCTAATGCGGGCAGAAAGGGTGCTACATCAAACGGGCCATTGGTACAAAAAGGCGGACAGCAGAAAGGAAGCATACAGAAAGGGGTACATCATACTTGCTTAAAGCGGGCGTAACACGGACTTACTGAAAGCTAACTGTTTATGTGGAAAGGGGTAAATAAGGGTAGTAAGCTTTGGTCAAGAGGTAAGGCAAGGCTAGTTCATAGGTAGGCTTATATTGCCATTCTGTAATTGGGTTGCTAAGGAGTAGATTCAAAGTATATTCCCGCCCAAGGCTGTAGGGATTAGTTTACAAAGTAAGGAATTTCAGGATGTTTCCACCAAGGGATCATTTTATTTTTCAAAAATACCAAGGCAGTAAGTATGAGGCTGTATGTCTGAGTTTCAGGAGATTACCAAGGAGTAGTTTCAGTTCCCAGTACATATTTTATTAGGTATATGAAAAAGTCTGATTGAAAAAGGCAGCGGTTACTAAGTTAAACCAAAGGTTTTTTTAGTTAATAGGGATGAGGCGGTCCCAAGTAAGAATGAAAGTTAGGTCCAAAGGGTGTAGATCTGCTGCATAGGATCCAAAGGCTTAGTTAAGGTGTCAAGGAGTAGTTCAGATACATAGATTGTTACCAGAGCTAGTCCACAAAAGGCTGTAGCTATGAGGTTTCCAAGTATAGTCTAACCAAAGTAGGTAATAGGCTTAGGTCCAAAAGGGGTATAGTAAAGCTGTAGGGCTTTAGGTAAAAGGCATAGGGGGAGTTTTTTAATCTGTTGCAAGCGAAGTTGTTTCCTTTGCCAATCCGGGTATTCCATTTATGTATATCATTTATTAATAACTAAATTAATCTAGCAGCATATAACCTGCCTGCCAATTCTTTCTTTTTATCGTGATTACCTGCATCCATAAATAAATCCAGCGAACAAGCATAAGGGCGCTAAAGTGAAAAGAAAGAGTCCACCCTCTTCTATAGTGAAATGATCTGAAAAGGCCATGTGCATAAATAAGAAATCCAGTTTGAGTCCCCTGATTGGGGAATTATTGCCCCGGACCTATTATAAAAAGGCAATCTAATTATACGAAAATGCCTAATTAAAGTGTTTTTATAATTTGGTACAACAAGACTTCTTGCCTGCTCCAACAATGTAGCTATGGCACGTATCCACCAACTCCCTATCAAATTATATGGTAACTACCTACCTTATATACGACATATCCATTATCTTCTATTTTCTTTGTTTACCACGTCCCGCTCGGATATAAATATCCTGTTGGCTGTTGTTCGTAGTCCAGCCCACCTCTTAAACCCCCCATCCATGGTGGCAGGCCCCGCTGGCTATGCCCTAATTTTTATTATCCCAAGCAAATCCAGCCCAAAAGGCCCTGGTGCGGTGGGTCTCGCCAAAAAACTTATGATCAAAAGTAGTATCAAAATAAAAAGCTTGCTTTGTCGGGTTATTCCTTAAACAAGTTTTATATCAGCGATAAAGCGGGTGGCTGAACCTCCAATTGAATAACCCCGGTATAGATGTAACTCCCTTGCCCTGGGAGTAAAAGCGGCTTCGCTCTTCACTCTTGTACCTAAGATGAGTGGATAAATTCCCTTGCCCCAGGAAGTAAAGTGGCTACGCTCCTCACCCTAGCGGATGAGTGGGTAAACCCCCTTAAATGTCAAAATTGAATAATAATAAATCATTTTAGTAAAGTAATTCAGTTAGCCCTAAAAAAAGAGATTGAAACAGAATCAAATGTGAAATTAGATTGTTTTAATTGATAAAAAAAGGACTATATTAGATTTCCCCTTTCCCGATGAATCCATTGCTAAATCTATGGATCCAGCCTGCCAGCCAGCCTTAATCTATCCTTCCTTCTCTTGCATCTGACATACTGGTAAAGGTTGTATCCCGGCCAAAAGAAAGCATCCCGCGAAATGCGGCCTCAGTTGTATATTGTACTTTACTTTGGCAACATCATGAGCATGGGCTATGGCCACCCTCATTTGTATATTATATATTGTATATATCTCTCTTTGAACATCCCCCTTCATTAAAGGTTCTTAAAATGTTTTTCAGCGCTCTCTCAACACTCTCACCTATAGTTCATATACACATAAAAAATGGTGATGTCTTTCGGCCATACAATTGCTCCTGACCTCAAACATTAGGGGGCATTTGTTGACGCCTCATTTTCCTCACATCGTACTAAATCAGTCTGTTTTGCAACCAACATACACCAATACACACTCCTCATCAAACTTTTCATAGCCCCCCATCATCATGCAGGCCCCCTAGCCCTTTGAAGATCCTTCCCCTATTTTTTACAATTTTGGGTAGTAGTGCGGTTTTTCTTAATAGAGGCCATGCGTTTAGCATGGTGTTTCCCTCAAATTCCACGCGGTTGCCCAAAAATGCATTTCAAAGAGTTTTTCGGTGCATAAAAGGCTCATTCATGGTAGGAGGAGACCCCTTAACCACGAATTTGAGCTACCGAGGATGAAGGTTGTTCAACTTTGAGGCCAGACTAGAGAGTACAGTACCTTTTACAACCCCATGCTTGTGAAGTGCATTCCTTTTAGCACCATGAGCTTTAGTTTCTATGGTTTTATTCTATGCTCTTCTATCCTTGCTTGTCAATTTACTGGTTGTTAATGTCCATTACATTCCCCTCAGCCTTGTTTATATTTAGTGATAGCTCGCAAGCTCCATTCCATTAATTGAAATAGAACTGGAGGAGCTGCGCAGTTTAATGTTCAGAGGGGAGGCTCTAATCAGGGAAGAGGAGGATATAGAATACGAGTAAGAGGTGGATTTGGCAGAGGAAGAGGACAAATAATCTGTTTAATTGTGGTCAGCCTGGTCACTTAGCAAGAGATTGTCATAACCCCTGTTCGACATGTACATATTGCAGAGCATTGGATCATGCAACATAAGATTGCCCTCAGCTGTTGGCAAAATAATAGTAAAAGAGAATTCTAATAAGAATGTACAGAATATATCTGCAGAAAGGCGTTAAGATCAGCCTACAGTCGCAGTAGTTACACGTGAGGGAGCTACAACAGGAGGAGATCTGACAGCACCCGGGAAGCAGAATGAACCATGGGTTAGGAAGGCAGCAGGTTGTCCCCCAGCGTTCAATCCTCATAAAGAAAAGGATACATACGTCGAAGCAAGAAGGGAATTTACTACGACAGATCAGGGAGCTTCGTCATTTGCGACACATCCGGTGTATGATCCACCTCCAATATATGAAATGCCTCCAATCTATGACCATTCAATGGCAAAGAGACCAGCAGGAAAGGTAAGTCCCTTGATAAGTTTCTTGCAAAGTTGTTTAGCAAAGTTGTTTAGATCTGTTAAAAGATGAAAAAGCATTAAGAGAACTTCGCAGTTTAATTGATCACTGTGAGCAAGAAAAGATATAACCTGTTGTAGAAATAACTGTAAATCAGCTGCAACGTCACAAAAAAAAGAACAGGAAGGTAACTGCGACTTAGTGCTCAAATTGGGGACTACAACATGGACTATATTATTTTGGATCTAGAATCTGATGTGAACGTGCTTACCAAGCAGACCTGAGAAAAGATAGGTAAGCCTAAGTTAGTCTGGTCACCTGTTCAGCCGAGATTAGCAAACCAGCAGAAGATTATTCCAATTGGCAGGTTAGTAGGAATGCCTGTGGATGTTTATGGGGTGCACAGTACTGCAGACTTCGAAGTAATTGAAATAATAGATGATACCAACCCCTATCAAGCGTTGCTTTGAATAGAATGGGCATTTTATAACCAGACCATCATCAACTTAAAGAAGAGACAGATGATATTTGAAGGAGGAGATGTAAGGGTTATTGCACCTTTGGATCCTGCAGAAGGTAGAAGATATGTCGAACCTCTTATAGAATAATTTGGCCCTGAAGAGCTGATTATTTATAAAATGACTTCAAGAATGGATGACTATAACAATCCAACAGCAGATGGTACACTTAGTTGGCGCAGTATTAGCTCCTGTGCATCAGACTCGGATGAAGACCTAGAAAATTGGCGAAACAAATTGCATGAGGTGTCCATGAGAAGATGTGCCCGCATCACCAAATCACTGTGATAGATTGGGCGGAGGTTTGTAATCTGCCAGTATATGATGGATTAACAAATTGATATTCTTTTTGTTTCTGATTTAGAATTGCAAGTTCCAGAGCAGTAAAGAGTATTAGCCCTAGATATAGCCTTAAAAGCTACCCCAGCAAGATGGTGGGCTGCTCACAAAGATAGTATAGAAGACTGGTCGCAGTTTCAAAGACTGTTGCAGGTCAGATTCGTAGAAGGGATCGAGTATGTAGCAGTTAAGTACAATGGGTTGACCAACCCTACAGAGCATTTGATGGAATGTACCGCGACATGGAGGGCTGTACCTAAGCAGGAGTGGGTACACATGTTTTTTCATACATTGGATACAATTGAAATAAATTGGTATACAGAGTTGGAGCTGCGACGTGGAACAGTGAATTGGGATGACATGACCAACAATTTTGAAAGTCACTTTTGGTTTTGAGGATGAAAATCCAGCAGTGGATGCAGCCCTACATAGCATGAATAAAAATCTTTTGGCAGAAGTGCCCATACCAATATCTAACATGCCAGACTGGGCTGCAACATTAGAGCAAGCATTGGAGTGCTATAATATAAGTAGAGATCAGGAGGGATAAGATCCTAGGGATCAACATATACCAGAAACAGAGGGTAACCGCGCAGTAGAAGGACCTTAGTTTGAATCAGCTAATATTGCACAGCCATTCAAGACCATAAAAGTGAATATTGGTTCAGAATAAAATCCAAAGTTTGCCAATATTGGAGATTACTGGGATTAAATTACTGATTTGTTGCATAAGTACCAAGATTTGTTCCCTACAAAGTTTTCAGAGATAAGGGCATTGCTGGAGAGCTAGGATAAATGAAGATTCCTTTGAAGCCTGGTGCTAAGCCTATAAAGCAGAGACCCTATGATAGATTAAATCCAAGATATAAAGAGAAGGTAAAGGCTGAGATTTACAAAATGCTAGATGCAGGAATCATTGAACCTGTCGAAGAATCAGAGTGGATTAGTCCTATGGTGGTTCAGGATAAGAAGACAGGATATATTCTAATCTGTGTGGACTTAAGGAAATTGAATGATGCCTGTTTACATGATTTACTACTCCTTTTACAGATGAGGTCCTGGAAAATGTTGGAAGACAGGAAGCCTACTCATTTACTGATGGGTTTTCTGGTTATCATCAGATTAAGATTGCCAAGGAAGATCGACACAAGACTACATTTGCAACAGAGTGGGGTTGTTACCAGTATAAAGTGATGCCATTTGGGTTTAAGAATGCCCCAGCTCTATTTTATAGGGTAGTTGTCGCAGCCTTTAAGGTGCGAAGCCGCTTTCTATTCTTAGGCAAAAACTATAGTAAGGCACGAGAAAGTAAGGCAAGTTCTATCTGTACAAATTCATTATATCCTTACCTTAACAGGAAATAGAACCTGACCTTAGCGGTAACGGGAAAGATGAACTGATAAGGTAACGTGCCCGTAGAAGAGCCAGTCCAGAGATAGAGATGGGAATATACCTGCTCTAGGTAGGCTAGGGAAGGATAAATACTGACGGGCTTTCTAAAAGAAAAGGCTGAAGGCGCAATCTCTACTGTCTTCTCTGCTGCGCCATCACTGGGAGAATCACTAGCTAAGCACAATAGGACTAGCTAAGAATAGGTAAGAACTATAACACCAGCAAAAAACTTACTTATAACTAAGGGAATTAGGCAAATAGGGTTTTACCATGAGAGTTGGAAAGATAGGCATCAAGTACACTATAGGGCTACGCTTACCTAACAAGGTAAACTGATACACTTTCAAAAAAATAAATTATATTATGAAAGGAACAACCACCCTACTTATTAAAAGAAAATATCTGTGGAAGCAATTTAACAGAATTACCCGCCCCTTCGAATCATGCTTCAGTGAGTTAGATTGAGATATCTCCGCCTCCTACGCGTATTTAAGGCTCAAGCATGAATTCCGCCAGTAAGAGTATTTTCCCACTTCGAGGAAATCCAGAGATCCATCCAGCCAAGGGAATAAGTGGGGCTCCCCTTTTTTTCCTTTCCGAGTGTCGTAGGATAGGATAAAGAGTGTGCTCAGCTTTTATTAAATAAATAAATAAACACTCTTTTTATGGTTGGTTTGGTAATCAAGTAATCCATTGGTATAGAGGTCAGATAGGGCTCTTCCTAGCAATAATGGGGTTATAATCCATCCATCACAGGTGGGTATATAGTAGCCGGTTCTCTAAGTGCTGTCTCCACAAAGGATACCTGGCTGAAGCTCTAGGTTGAGGCATATGGGCCTACAATAAGTAAGTGGGGTAAGTGAGGAGGTAGTATCTCTTCTATCTCTAAGTTGGTGCAGGTGTTTCGATAGAATAGGTAAAATAGTGCAAGTAGGGCTCTTCCTATAGTTGGTAATCCTTAATTTTATTGGCAAGGCTCAGCGGGAATAATCTAGTTATACTGGTACCCAGAAGTTAATAGTGATACCCGGAAGTTAATAGTTTTATCCATAATAATTCCTAAAGTGTATCCTGAGCAAGGCTCGGCCGGAATAGGTAATACTCGGCCGGAATATTCATAATGGTACCAAGATCTGTAAGCAAGTGTGATTCCTTTCAGGCCTGTGAATGCTTCTGTTGAATGCGGGTCCTGAAATGAATGCTCTTGCTCTTTCTCTGTTGAACGCCCGTGCGATGCTCAAAGTTTAAGTCTGTGAGCCAGTCAGTCATGCTATTCTGCTGGTTGGTCCGTGTAAATACAATAAACCATATTAAATACATGTTTTTCTAAAGCTCACCTTTGTTTGTTGGGTGTCTGAGGCATGATCATCCACCGGGGTCTTGTACTCTAATTTGTCTTAAGGGAAATCACCGATTTAATGCATGTCCGGTGATTCCATCCAATAATGAAAAGGCTATGTGATGAGGTTTACCCAGAAGAAGAAACTAAAGATGAGGGGCGTCTACTACAAATAGAATTCTATTTGATTCAGATGCTATTGGGGATTGGTCCGGTCGATATAAAAAAGTTTCCGAAATGCGTTTAAGGCTGGCCTTCCTTCCAAGAGTGTCTAGCTGTATTTACTCAATCCAACTCAACTTGCTCGTCTTGCTTGCTTTGGTGCTGGGACTGCTTAGTTTAAGTTTGAGCTACCGCTGGGCCCCGCTACCCATTGTGAGAGTAGGCCCTCCCGGAAGCCCAGGAGCACATTGTTAGATCAAATAGTTCCTCCCAGGGGAAAGCCAAATTGGACGTCCCGGAAGCTAGGCATATTCCACTTTCTGTACAAAATTTACCATATCTTGGGCTGGCGGTAAACGCCACCTTTCTGTACTGAATTTACCACTTTATTGGGCTGCCACATTTCAGTGACCATGCCACCTTTCTGTACTGAATTTACCACTTAAAGGCCAGGTTCAGAGAGCTTAGAGAGTGTGTCCAGAGCGAGCAGCACGAAAGAAAGCTATCAAATCATGAAATCCAAATCCATTTTATTAAGGGGTAACTAGGTAAAAGCAAGACATGGTATATTTATATTGAAATAGATGGGTTATCTCCTGTAGACGTCCATGGTTTTTCTGCTCTTGTTTTCAGGGTATATTGTCCAGGCATTTCATGATAGATTGCTACTAGGCTTTGCTGGGGGAAATTATAGGTATTGACTAGTAGCCGTGATATGAATCGTAGCAGGAATATGATGATTCGTTTTGCTTATATGATATCATGTTTTGCCCCTTGCTAAACTAGTAATAGGAACAGGTGGGTTGATACATATCGATGCTTGGTGCAGCCCCATAGGAGTTGAATGCCATAGGAGAAGATGACGGGATGTGGTGTATCTGAGAAATAATGATGTACATGGTGGGTTTAATGTAGCTGCTATCTAAGTGGCTAAAGTTGTGGTCTAAAAGTTATTATTGTCCGGGTGCACATGTGGTTTTTCAGGGTTAGGGTACATGGTGGTTGTTGAAGGACTGTCGTAACCATAATGAGAAGATGTTGGGTACTGAGATGCTGTTGTTGGCCTTGGTACTAAATATGTGTAATCTGGTCTGGGCTTTGTAAGAGGCTTTATCCGTGTATGATTAAAGTGTAGCTAGATCTGGTTCAAGACCTGATGCTTAGTGAACTGATCAAGCTGGTAGTAATAGAGAAACTGGTATCTCATATACTGGTTGTTAACTGACTGACGGGGGGAACAGATGGTATTTCTGTTTCGGTAGTAGCAAAGCTTAAAGCAGTGTGGCACCTATGAATAGCATGGTAACGAATGTCGACTTACCTTCTGCTGGTTGCATCTATAATTGCATAAGTGGTTCCTAAGGACAAAGGTAGGTGTTGTGGGCACTATCTGTGACTTCAGATCCTATGTAAGATCCTATAGTTGCAGGCTGGACGTAGTCTGATGGGTATTCCAGGTGCACGTAGTATGCTGGGTATAGAGATTCTGATTTGTGAGATAGAAATGATGATTGCAGTTCAAGTAATGAATAACCTGTAGTGGATTGATAGATGTGTAATTAAGGAACAGTGGATGTAGCAGTTTCTAATTATGAGTTGTCTACAGTAGATACTTTGGATGAGCCAGTTAGATATCGAGACCCAGCTTTCCTTAGCCTAGTTCCGGTCCGGATTGCAGATCCCATCCCAGCCCCAAATCCATCCATTCAGAGACCCAGATCTACTAATAACAAGGAAACATTGTCACATAAAGCCTCTGTCCTGCTACTGAAGCATGACTTGTATTAAAAATAGCATTAACATCAGCATGGCAAACATAGGGATACTTTGTAAATAATGGATCTCCGGCGATAAATTTATTAGCCCAATGAGGATAATTAGAATAAAACCCTATAGGAAACCCCATCACCGTGCATATCTCTAGGAAGTTAATCCTAGATTCCTCCATGGCGTTTCCACTCCACAAACCTTTCCTATGCTCAAATGTCCAAACGTTCCCTCCTAAAATGGTCGATCGACAGCTACACTGCAAGAATTCAACCTCAAGTTTCCACGACTTAATAAGCCTTTCATCCTCAGAATCGGAGGCATGCAAATAAAAAACAGTACTAAATAACACTCAAAAGTGAGCAGCACAGCGGTGGTACCTCCAGTACCAAGATCTATTCATGACATACCAACTTACGATCATATTCTTGGGTTTTGGGTAAACTTAGCGGAAGACCATCCAGTGAGTTTGCACATCCATTCCCTGGTTCTTTCTTTGTTACATTTCATTCTTTGGGTGTAACTTCATACATTAAACGTAAATACCTATAGTAGAAGATATGAAAACTTATTAGTGAAGCACGAGGGAGTTTAAGATTAAAAAGAGCATGGGAGAGGCACCAAAAACACTTGAATTTTTACTTCCATTACAGATATTATGTGAAGCTATTTATCATAAATTCCAAGATAGGTTCATCTTTAATTAAATTATTATCGAAATATATTATGGACATTTCCATAACTCTGTCCCAAATCCAGAATATCCAACCAATTCATTAATTCAGATGTTCCATTCTAACACCATGGATATGAACGCTTGACTTAGCATATGATAATAATTATTGGAATCAGGTTAGGCTTTACATGTGTAAATTTACCAAATTTAATCACTTTCCTTAAAGTGCAATACACCCATGGCTGAAAACATGTGTTGTAATCTTTTGGAGACCAAGTAATGATTGATATCTGCCTCCTTTCCATGGGAGCCTTCTTGCATAGTCTATGTAATTAAATAGCTTGCCAATGTTGGTACTTTTGTTCAGTCTCCATTTCTACAGATTTTTTACTTTATTTTGAAAAAGATGTTTTTAAAAGGATAATCTAATAACCTTATTTTAACAACACTTCAATTTTTTAGTTAATTCATATACACCCAAAACTTAGTGAAAAATGCAAATATGCTAATAATAAAAGCATTTTATTCGACATGGAATTAGGGAATGTTACCTTTGTAGTATTAGCATACTAACATATAATTATAGACTAAAGACTGTAAAACCCCAAAAGATTAAACACAAACTTTAGCATTCTTAAACTCAATAGTCAAGATTAAATCATAAAGTGAAAGGTATTTAGTGTTGTGTGTTAGCCAAATTAATTCTTTCAGAATAAAGATGCCCCTATGTCATGGATACATTACATTAATGGTTATTGTTTAAATATGAGTAGCTTAAGTAACTTTGAATGACTATACTTTGAATGACTATTTGGTTAACATTGCTCCAAGGACGTCACCTCTCGAAGAGGGGAATAAAAATGATACAAACTAATCAACTTGAAACAAATAGTGCCATAAAAAAAGTATTCTTTTATGATAATGAGTAAGAAGAGTTAACGGGTGTGAATAAGTGGTTCTAAAGGTATTAAATGAAGCAAATTTATTATCGCACTTATGAATTTATATGTTATAGTTGCATATTAGTCTCATGGTATCATCTGCATGCACTATCAATGTTAGGGGAAATAGCATCCCCGAGGATATCCCATCGTATTTTCTAGAGTGCAAGATCGCACACCCCTGGTCTCCTAGAGCAATTTAGGAGCCATCCCAGGGAGACAGTATATTTTGGGATCTGATGAGTGGTAGGCATAAGGAGACCGGAGTCCGATTTATTTATATCTAATATTTGAAGTGAAGCTTTCCAATACTCGGAACACCTGTAATTCAGGCGCAATTCGGTGAGCTGCCAGAGGCATCGAGGATATACTCATGACTACTTTGGGTGCAATACACGTGACCCAGTATAGGCCTGAGTCAACACAGGAAAGTACGAATACCCTAGGGTTGGGTGCATTATAACTAGTGATGCTGGGGCAGGGAGGTTCCACTTATATCTCTGGACCTCCGTAGGAGGCATCTTATCTTCTTCTCTCCCTCTTCTCTATTTTCATATTAGTTGTAGTAAATGAGTTAAATTTTGCATACGCACATGCATGATTTATTAAGTATACCCGTGGTTTCTTATTAAAGTAAGCCTGAAACAGATACCGTGGAATCTCAAACTTATCGAATGGAATTAATGACTCCAAAACTTATGATAGGATGTGTATGACAGACGAGCGTAGAAAAAAGATGTTGCTTATGCCCATGAAAGAGAGGCGCGACTGTCATCTCCACACATGTATGATAGAACAAGAATGAGGTTATGGACAAACTTTTATGCACACATAACCTTTCAAGATACTGATAGGAAGTCCATCGCATTCAGGGTGTAAACGTTAGGAGACACCAGACATGGAGAGGCATAGGCTCTCTATAATAATAAAACAACTGGTAACCGGTCTAAGCAGAATGATGGCACACGATCGATACATTCCTTATAGCATTAGGGTGTACATAAGTTATTATGTGGACACAAACTTATAGGTGTGGACCTTATATCATTGACCTAGGAGCCTACTACATGACATTAAGAAGAGGTCGTTAGGGGTAAAATATTATGCAAACACTTAAATGCACTAATGTGACTCATGCAACTTTAGGAGGAGAAGAATACACTATAAAATATGCATCGATTGGAGATAACAATGGTACAATTTCATTATAAATACACCTCAAATTAAGTCAAACTTGAAGTCACGTGTATATGCCTAAAGGATTATATTAAACTACGCCTTGAAGGATATTGAACCTGTTATTAGTTAATAAGGTGGAGATATTATTTCAAATAAAAGGATTTGAAAAGAAGGATGATTCCTGAAACATTGATCTTCAAGCCTTAGTTGTTATCATTCCAGGAAGTTATCCCGTGAATAAAAGACAGATGGTTAAATTGTAGATTTTATAAAAAGAAAAAGAACTTCTTGTAGTCCTTTACCATAATCATCTTAGAAGGTTTATAAGTAGATACCTTGGAGAAAATTATGGATTGCAAATAAAGAAGGCAAGTTGGGTTGGGATATCCACGATCAAGTGATGGAAATGCAATTGGTAATAGAAGCAATTACATCCAACTATTAATAAGAAATGATAATCATGGCATAAGACATAATTGCGCATGATTGAGGTTTGAACAACCATAATTGTTTCCTAGAATCTCTATTTATGTTTTATATTGATCGTCACATATTACATATAGTTAGAATGGCTAAAAAACATATGACATTAATGCAAGAGACCTGCCAAATTGGTTGCGTTGTTGTCCTTGGATAAATAATGATCAATAGACAATATTGAGAAACCAGTCTGGATGAAGCGAATGAAACCTGACGATTGATGCATAATGTTATTCATAAGCCTATGGATTGGAAAAAAGATTACACTTAAGCTAAGGAAGGAAAAATTAGGGTCAAAACACCTTACTTAAATTGTTAAGAGTGACCTTAAGAACATGATGAATAACCTGGAACAGTGATGATGACTTAATTAAGGCAGATAACCATGAACTTAGCTCTTTTTAAGTAATCCTTGCATGAGAAACCAGCTAGAAGATTGTGGTGTAATCACATAAGTGTTCCCAGATAGGACACATGATAGAGATTACCAAAAGGTCTAAGAAAGGACAAGCCCTACTAGGAGGCAAATGATGTGAATTAACCAATTTAAGTGAAATGATTGGGAAGATGATGTAGATCATTAATAATTTTAGAATGTATGCTTGTTCCATGGTAGTGGAATAATAAAAATTAGAGAGTGTGAAACTCCAAAAGCAGAAATAATGGAGCACCCTTATCCTCCTATCCAGTCAAATATTACGGATAGTTGCGTAGCATGTTTAGTCTAAATAACACCAGTATTAATTTTAAGGATTAGATAATTTAAATAACCTCATATGACACCCTTTTATATGTATCCCTAATGGACAACATTGAAGTGCTAGAGGAATTGTTAAATGGCAATGAAGCCTTGGATAAGTTAAGTAACGAGAAATGAAGAGGTGCCTCTCTCTTTATTATTAGGTGAAGTAATGAATCATATAACATATATGTTTACTTTAAGTTAATAATGAACAGGAGTTGAATTGTTCATAAGACATGATTGTTGAATAACCTCTAGGGAATCGAGTGAATTATTGATGTCCCTCTATTTTATAAATAGGAATGAGTAATCAGGAAGGAGATAACTAATTATGTAAGCTGGAGGTAAATAGCAGAAGTGAATCGCTTGGAAGTAGGGTAACGGGACGTTTAACTAGGTGATATGTAAACTTGTATGAGTTAGAAGAATCTTAGATATGGTCACCCGCCATAAAGGGAAGTAATTATAGGATGGTAGCTTGAAATATTTAAGTGATTAAATCATAATGGTTGTGATTAATATATTGATAGGGCGGAACCCTTCCTTTATGTAGGTGGATTAAGAACGATAGGGAACTCAGAGAATGATGATTTAGTTTCCAACTCTCTACATGCTATTTTTTTATATCATTCCCTAACACAAGTTAGACCAAAGATGCAATATGGCATTAGCACAGTAAACCAAAGGACATAGTATGCTACAAATACAGAGCACCAAGATGGTGAGTTAACAATAAATGCTGGAATCACAGTAGCACTCCATTGACGTGGGAACTGCGCGAAAAGGCAGCTCAGATGCATCACCGGATGCCTCCCACACGTCTCACAGCAATCTGGTTATAATGAGAGGCGGAGTAACCATAGCGGATAACTAAAAAGTGAACCGCGTCTTACAACAACGAGACTACCCCCGGTAAGACAGGGAGCTCTACTATTGGAACTAGCTGACTCAGACTCGACGATGATAAAAAAAAGCCAAATCAACCTGAGTGCGTGGAAAACGGTCAAACCATCAGCGAGAACCCCATGATGAGTCAATATTATGGTCATTCCGAAACTGCTCCTCGATCGGCCAGGGAAAGGATAAAAGACGGAATAGAGTCGTTCATAAAAAACCTCGCCCCGATACAATCACGGGGATTACCAAAAAGCGGAGCAAATCAGGTCGGAATCGCCGAGAAAAAGGAGGATCAGCAAGTAAGGGTTCGAATCACACAAACGGCAGCGAGATGAAACTCGCGGGGCAGACAAAACCTTACAAATAAATGAATCATTTTAGCATTTTTGAATGAATTTAGTATTACTGTCTATAGGGATTTGGAAAGACTTTCTTTCTTGTGATACTTAACTAAGTGGAATTATGTTTATTACAATAATGATAAATTCACGAGTGAAGAGATAAAATGTAAAAAGACAATGTGGGTTTATTAACCTCTTTCCTCTTATGTGTGCTAATTAATATATTTAAAGAAAGTACAGAATTGAAGTGAAATAATATGAAACCTAGCTAGCCCTTGTTAACCCCAATGAAATTAGAAAATAGAAAGCATTAGATTCACCACCCTCTTTACTTTGTTGAGGGAGAAAATCGGGCAAGATCCTAGTGCTTGTTATCCTCCTAAGTAGGTTAAAACCCTTAACTAGGTGTGAGACATATAATCCATACTACAATGAGCTACTTTGTCGTAACAAAGAATGAACACACAAGCAACGTAAAATAAGGGTTATAACCCTAAATTGTGTCCCTGTGAAGTAACTCTCCCCCTTATGGAAACAAACAAGGATATATTATCTCCAAATTCAATGAAAGAACAAGCAAACCATACACACATATCAATATAAATAAAATAAGTGTAGGTATGTATGACCCAGGTGCCTTTAGTTAAGAAGGTTACCTTCTCACTCATTAACTCGTGTTGAATTGAATCTTCCTTTTATGTGGAGATGTGGGTCAAACGAAGTGTGACTAGGGATGGAGCCAAATAAATCGCACGATACAACTAACCAAGCCAACAAGGTAATATCCAAACTATTTAAGAGTAGGTACTTATTGTATCAGTGTCCAACTGGTGGAGGGTTTTTGCAAATCTCAGATCCAAGTTAGCCCAAGAGCGTGGAATATGGAAGGAGGTCGCTAGAATGCAATAGAGCTCTAAATATGGAAAATTTGAAGTATGCAAGAGGGATAGATTAGATACCTAAATAAACCCTTAATAATGAGCAATGGAGTGACATAAATCGATTTTGGAAAACTAGAGTGGTGTAACCCATTGTTGCACTTGTTGTTGGAAGGGGATTTCCTCTTAAATTATTAACCATGGGTTTTTAATCTATGTACAAATGGGACATGACCATACAACACGTAATTCCATATAAAAGAAACCTATATTATGTAGTAAAGTGAAAACCACAAGCCACCAATGCAATGTCTACAATTTTTTGAGCAATTTAGGGCACCCACCCGGACCACTCAAGGCAAAGGAAAGTTTTACTAAGTAAACACCTCCAAGAGCACACCTTCAAATTGATATATTTGGGGACTCCGGGGAGGCTCCTCAACTAATAAAAGGCCCAACTAGTGCATGAGGCCCAAGATTGGTCCACTTAACAAAGGAGTGACCCAAATGGGTTGGCCAAACAATCGACTAGAGACAAACATGCAACCAAGGAAGGAGGGCTCGCCCGCAGGCTTAAAAATGGAATTAGGACCCGTTGGCTTGCTTCTTGAAGAAGATAGTTTTTTTTACGGTTCCAGACCCGCTGTAATCGTACACATGGAAGAGGTCCCTGATTAAACAATTTGAGGTGTAGGTTCATGGTAAGCTCCAAGTAAAGTGGATTCTTTAAACACATCAGGACTTACATTAGAGAAGGATTAAATGGATTGGCTACCCCAATTGTTGGCAAAATTTGATCTGGATTAGATTGTGGCTTAGGATGCTAGTACGTTACTTGATCCAAGGTAACAATTGAAACATTATGGGGAAACATCATCACATGAAAGACCAAGGGGGCAGCCGCTTTAATGGCATACAAAAATTGAAAACCTTAGAGTCTATCGGAGCATATACAACTTCCATGTCAATCAAGACAGTCTTATCCGCTACCTCAATTGGAACATTTTGAAAGAGTCCCTCAGGTTGAGAAGCATGATCATCATATGCACGGATGGTGATAGAGGATGGCACTAGCTCAGGTGATCCAAATTTTTTCCAAACATTAGTGAACATAACACAAGTGGAAGCACCTTTGTTAATGATGCACCAAATAACAATGAGGTTTTTCATAGTGATCGGGATCTTAAACACAACAGATGGACGAAGGTGTGGCTCTGCCTTACCTAAAGAAAAGGTTCTTAATCTAGTGTATGAAGGGTCAACATCACCCAATGCTGATAGTAAATCCTTTCATTAGGAAGGGCAATTATAAAGGACTTATAAAGAAGACATGGCCATAGGGGACTAAGCCAAATAATCTACGATACTCTAATTGTTAGCAACCCTCACATGTGGATTGTGGGTAGTACAATTGAAAGGTGCCTATGGTACCTTGGGGGTAGGATCAACTTTAGGTCACGAGATCTGCAAGGTACCACTACTAGAGGGTGGAGTGTTGTTGGCTTCAGAATGCATAAGCTCTGGAGGTACTCCACACTGTTGTTTGTTGCAAGTTTGAAGGTTTATTTCCACAGATTTAATGTCAATATTCAGGTAAGAAGGATCAATGGGTGGTGCTGAACTAGCGGGTGGATTTGGAGGCATAGCTGCTTGTGGAATAGCTACTAACCTTTGTACTGGAAAGGGTTTTTGCTATACTATCGCCTGAGGAGCCACATGGAGGTTCAACAGATAACCCCTTGCCCTGCGGGAGGATTAGTACTATAAAAAGCTCCTGCAGCAGACATCCAATGGTTAATATCAGATAAACAAGGGAAGTGATTGGTATAATGCCCATATTGACCGCAACTAGCACAAGCATGGTCAGTAAAAAGTTGGGGATTCTTACCTTGCTTGGTAGGATTGTTGGGATCTTTATTTTGGTTTGCAGCATTTTGATTGCCTCCAGCAATTGCAGGCTGATTGGGAGGGTTTACCCACATTCTTATTCTGGTTTTGGACCTTATTCTTACCTTTTGCTTATTTTATTCTTATTCTTTTTATGCACATTCTGGGGATTGGGTGCATCTTGCTGCGCACATACTTGGCCTTTTGGGGGAGGATTAGGTTTAACCATGTTAACTTTTTTAGGGGGTAACTGAGCTTGAGGTACCGAAGCTCCTGGCAAAGGACCCGGAAAAGTATAATAGGTATTTTATGAGGCCCACCATATTGTGTGGTTGCACCGCTGCAAGAGGAACCATTAAAAGAAGGACCATGTACATAACGATGTGCATTGGATCCTGAGTAATAAGTTATAGTTCCTAACTGTGAATAAAAACAAGATGCATCATAGGATAAACTAGGAAAACCTTGAGGCAAAAATGGATGCCCATAAGGATTTTGGCCCAAGGACGGATTGGATCCCCATAGTTATTACCATAAATGGAATAACCATAAGGGTTCTAGCTGTGATATTTACTAGCTCCAACATGATGGTTAGTATAAGTAAAAAAAACCTATCACACCATCAGTTGCATGGGATGCCCCTAGCTTTTCTTGCTCTGAAGAACGGCTATAGGATGCATCGGGGATGATGGTGTACAAATACTGTAGGCATAAATGATTTAAAATCGTTGGGTTGTAAGGAATGAAATCGCTTGTCCGTTGAGGGTAAGGTTTATTGCTTGCTCGACCAAAAGGAGGGCAAGGAGGGCAAGGATTTTGCATTCATTTGAAATGTAAATAATATATATTTTGAAACAAGTTTGAACAGGTACTATGTTGCCCTATTTTGAAACAAGTGAAAACTAAAGACATTTTGGTTCTTTATAATACAATTGGTCCTCCCTTTTCAATTTATAAAAATAGGTGTCTTTAGGAAGGGCTTGTTCGACGTAGGAGGACAAGGTAAATAAGTTGTTGTTTCAATTTCTTTTTTGAAATACTATTATCCTACCCTAAAGAAGCGACAGTCGTAGTGCCTTATCCAATATCCGTGCCGGGTAGTAGTATATAGAATAAGGGTATTTATGTGGAGGAAGCAGCCTTGAGCAAAATATAAGTCTAAGTGGTCAGTTTGTCCATGAAACTGAGAAACTGAAGCCAATCAAGGATAAGGCCGCGAATATCCAATACCCCTATCGGTGTTGTGGGATAGAAAATAAGGTAGGTTTTATTTCCCCCTGGTACTGGTTGGGTTGGGAAAAATAGAAAATATACGGGGTGTAGCAGATCCCACCTGGATGCATAGGGTAGTGGTGTGCCAGGTACTGCAACGCTGGGCTAGTTGTGTAGGCCGAGGTCCCTGGCTGTCCTGACCTAGATAAGTAGGCGGCAGGTCAGGCTGTTCCAATCTGTATTTTAATCCACGATAGACCAATGCATTTAATGGGCATATGTTACCAATACTTAGGGTTCTATATCTATTGATGATATAAGGTTACAAATGCAAAATCCCTGGCCGTATCGAGTGTAGGTCCCTGCCTTTATCAATGAGTATGCCTGTTCCACCACCGTAGGTATATATATATATATATTGTGGTAAGGCCCATCTATATTGTGCTAGTATCTATCGTACTGTATATTTATTTCTATTTTGTTTATATGCCCCCCTGTATTATTTCCCCTAGCTACTCGTATTGAACTGGCCTTTCATCGTGGATGATTGGGCACGGCGGCTTATTGGTTATCAGGTTTCCTTTACCTTTTTTTATATGTCCTTGCCTTATATATTATTATGTGCACATTCCGGTGAACTAGCAGGACACCTAGCGTGCGTGTACCACCCACCCTCTAGACCACTAGAAGTAATTGTTCCCATGCCTAAGTACAGTTCGGTGACCTTTTAAACAAGGGAAGAAGCATCAGCCAATGCCAGAACATAACTAGGAGTAACACTAGCTAATGCCGGAACTACACAGCAACCATTTCAAGCAGGAACAATAGCAAATGGTGGAACGAGCCCGTACTTATATAAACATTACTGGATATACATCGTAAGTAGTTACAATAAACTATGTTGGAACACACACACAAGTATTCTCAAGCCGGAACGCTACGTCCAATGGAAAATAACCTATAGGATAAACAGGGAATGTTGGAACGCTAGCTTTTGGAACTAAAGGGAATACCATAACTTCACTAACTTAGTAGAAAAATAGCTTATGACGGAACAGGAAGCGAAGACCGGAGCGTACCTTATTATTGGAGGAGCTAATCCCGAAACACACCTTATAAGAACACATGCCAATGCTCAAGATGCAGCATTGGGGTATGAATCTCGATCTACTGCGTATGGATAAACATAAACTGCTATGGGATCAAAGGCTTTCACTCGGTAAAATGCAAAGGCTTATACCTTCGCTGATGGGTCCACTTCGGGTTCCTTGCCAGTTAAAGAGTCCGCGGCATCCCTTCCTGTGCGAAAGCTATAACCTCGCTCAGTTCCGGTTGTTTACCTTGAATCAGCGCTATAAGCAAAGGCGTTTGATCACCCAGGAGCTTAATAAACAGGTTATATATTTGATCCAGTTTATTCATAAGCAGCAGCTCGACGATTTGGATCTAGATCCAGATGCAGCGGTTGAACCCATTGACTTAGAGTACGTGGCATTCCTTCTTCGCTCGGCTCCATACCCCCATTAGCAGCATAGCCGGGTGTTTAGACGGTCTTTTTACTTAGAAGCAATAGAAGTTTCAGTTTACCGATAAGCAGAAGCATTCGAGTCAACAGTTATTCATCGGCGCTTCGCGTCTTTAGGTAATAATAAATTGGTCCATTCTTTTGAAAGAGCCACCCTCTTGCGGGATCCCTCCCATTTATAGACATATCCATATGGAGCAGATTCAATTGCTTATAAGTAATTTTATGGATCTATCTATAATTTTTTTTACCATTCGCATCAGTGGAAGCAGCGAAGAAAGCAGAGTAAACATCACCAATTTCAATTTGAAAAACCATAGCAATAAGTGATTGACCCGGTTCCAGTAGTTGAAGCTTATCCGCCAACAGTTTACCTAGTAGTAGACCGATTTACCGGGAGCTTAGAAAAGCAGAGGCACCATCACCACAAATTTATCTTGTTGTTTAACCACCACCTCGCATAGATAAAGATTCATCCATTTAAGCAGATACGGGTGCAAATCCAGATCCAGAGCGAGCATAAGCCCCTATTTTTATAAATCAGCAGCGCAGTCTTGAACGATTATTCAGTAGTTGCTCTATATAAGTAATTGCTTAACGAAAGCAATCCTCTATTTATCCCACCCATAACCCAACGGCCTATTCCTCGTTGTATACCTACCCCCCAACACTTCCCTTCGCGAACGCTTTGGTAAGGAATAAAAACCGCCATTAATTATAGTACCGGATCGCTATGCCATTCATCTCTGACCAGCTCTGGCGGCCTTCTTTCGTATCTGTTAAACCTCCTTTAATCTTCTATGTTCGACCTGTGAATAGGTACCTTTCCCTCTCCGGTGGGATCTAGGGTCGGCCCCCTCGCGAGAGGCTATTATGTGCACTTATTATTGCGCGTCCTTTCATACTATAATCTCCACCCGTCCTTTCTCATAAGATGCAGGCAGATTAATTATTATTGTATACGTACGCTACCCGTCGCTTTCCTTTCTAAATCCAAAGATACTAAAGGAGATCCAATCCAAAGAGATGGAGACTCGGACGATTGGACGGTGGGTTATACGAGACCGGATTGACATCTGAAACAAGAATAAGAAGCCCGGCGACCCGGATCCGACGCCCACCACCCGCATCCCGGTCTTACCTTCGCGAACGTTTGGTGATGACCAACCCTTTCGCTATATCAGGTAATACCTTATTGTTATTTAAAAGCTGGCGAGGGGCCTACACGTCTCTGCTGCCATGCTGTTCGTTGTTCCCCTTTCCCTGTTCGTTGTTCCGGTCGGTTGTTACAATCATTCATTTTATCCCCAAGCAAGCGACATTTACTCTGTTGTATCTGAGGGAAAGCGATGCAGATAGAGAGGATTATTTTCCCTTATTAAATAATATAAAGATTGTCACAGGCTTAAATAATAATAACCAGTGATCAATCCCAGACTTATATATGAAGGGCTCGTACCTCGCCCCCTGGATTTCTCATTCTTAAAAAAACTGCCTATTGACTGATCCTTTACTCGCTTAGCACCGGCCACTCTAGTTATAAATTTGTCCCTACTATTCCTATCTAGTTAATAAAGGGCCTTCCGTATAATGGGATAGAATTCCTATTCAATTTTGAACCATACTTGCTATGGCCCAGGGATTAGAAGAGTAATAGTGAGTCACCTGGTTCTTTCCTTTTGAGTACGTTGCGTTGTATTGCCACTTGAACCCTTCGAAGGTAGGGAATGGCTGCCTACTTACCTCCACCATGCTTATCACTACTTGGCTCTAATACCGGCCGAAGTACCGCCCTCATCTCGCACCTGTCTTCTCACGCCTACGTTCTCGCACCTCCCTTCCGGTCGGGGCGCCTCCTCCCTAGGCTTTTGTAGCCACAACAAAAACTCAATATATATATATAGGTGGAAGAGAGGGATAGACCGTAAGAATATGGCATCTCATCCATCAATTAGTAACTTGAATTGTAGCTATAGGAATTGAAATAACTAGAGAATATAGCTCATCCATCAATTTAAGATACAGAGCGCATCGTAAAGTAAGCATCATATACGTATTTAGTCTTCGCCGGCTGGTACGTATTGGTGTTAAAGATGTGAAGGGAACCCGGATACCTCATGCTAACTGTCCTATGACCTTTTGGACTGCAACCGACCGACGGGGCTTGTGTGGGTTCGAGCGAGTTTATTCTTTCATTCTGGCCACTCGGCATTCGATTAAATATTGGGGTCAACTTAGATTAGTATTTCACAAGCAGCCGATGAGACTCACCTTGAAATACTTACTGCTGTTACTTACTCTTATAATTCCATGTATTCCCTTATCTTACGATGCATAGCGTGCCATAATGAGATGATTTCGTCACAGCTTTACCCCGCCCAGAGGGAGGGAAGACAGAACCAATAGGGTAAGGATTTAAGTAAAGGAACACGAAGTTTAGCAGAACATACGCAAAAAAAGGGCTTCGCGCCTCATCACTTCATTTTTCATAGGAATAATATTTGAAAAGTTTAAGAATTAGGATTAATAAATAGGTGGTGAATCAGTATATTAGAGAGGTTAATACTTATATATATAGTAGATGTAAGAATTAAGTTGGTTGACCTATATATAGTAGAGTGCTTTCATATATGCTGGATTATAAAGCCTGTAAAACTATATAATGTATTCTTTAATAACTATAGCTTCTAATGTCCTTATGTAGGGAAGCTCCGAGACCGTTTTGGCAATTTCAAGTTCGGTTGAGACGCTCCGCTCCTACTCTTCTATCTGTTACTATCTTATATAATAAAATATATAACTATCTGAT
Source organism: Larix kaempferi (assembly GCA_027924585.1). Classification (NCBI taxonomy): domain Eukaryota; kingdom Viridiplantae; phylum Streptophyta; class Pinopsida; order Pinales; family Pinaceae; genus Larix; species Larix kaempferi. The sequence continues at coordinate 13,810 of BSBM01002514.1, read as the reverse complement.
CCATATTGATACCCTTTTTTACTTGTTTCAAAATAGGCCCAAGTAGTTTACCTTGTAGCGAAGGGCGCATACCTTGCTTTAGTTGCATACCTTCCAGCTTATCCACCCAGCCGGTGATTCTGTCGTTGATGCAGCAGTTGATGATTGGTTGGTTCAGTCGAGTTGATCCAGCTTATCCAAATTCCGGTGGGTGGTTTCATTGCTTGCCCGAAGCATGCGTACAAGCGGCTTTGCTCCTGCTAGGGTTGGTAAATATGAAAGCACCCTCTTTAAGGGTCAGTGCCTTTTCAAAGTGGGATATATGGGGTGGGTTCTCACGAGGTCCAACCTGGTGATGTAATATCAGGCCTTTATATAAGTAATTTCGGGTGGGCTTCAGACATTGCTAGGAAAGGAAATGATGCCTTTTATCACCTTAAATCATGCTTTGTCAGTATGACACTATGACTATGAACCCTTTACCCTATCTTTGACTGACCATAAACCTATCCACCTGAAAAGACCTAGCTAGACATTTTCCTTCATAAAGCGCTTAGTTAGTTGGTATTCCTACTTACCTTCTCTTAGAATCATCGGATGGATGGGGTTTATTAGCCAAGAGAGACAGTGGTGGTTTCCCTTTAGCAGAAATAGATCGTGAAAGAACTGCCGGATTGATTCTCTATAGCCAGAACTTCAGAAACATGGCCGGATGATGGTCAATGAGATAGCATTTGTGCACCGGGCGTTCGAGAGATACAGCATTCACCAGTGTTCGATTACACCTTGCCTTTCATTACCCTTTGTTGCTAGGCACTCTTGCTATTAACCCTTTACCTTATCTTACTTTACCTTTAGTGTTACCATAAAACCTACCCACCTTAAGACCTAGACCTGGTAGCCCTATACACTTGATTAATTCATAGTTTAGTGCTTGGGTACTTATATATCCCTTTCCGGACGGGATGAAACAACCTTACCCTTACTTTCTTACTCCCCACAACATAACACCATCACTGCGTACCCCCTTCTTCCACGCCTTATCTTACTTTAGCTTTTATATACGTAATTACCGATGAATTAAGAAAGAAAGCACTTGCACTACCCCAGCTAGCTTTGTTCAGTGCTTCCTGAATCCACGAACTTAAACACTCCGTATCTTCTTGCTTTTAGGGAAGACCCACCCTACTTGATTACTGGAAGTTTACCTATGAATTTACCAGTGAAAATAAAATGGGTGAGGGGTGGGGCCCTAACAAAAATAGCATTCATTTCTCGGCAACCTCACCTTACCTCCCTTCGTGAAATGACCTTTTTCCTTCTCGGCAACTAGCTTCATCTCTCTCTTCCTTTTAGTTGAGCCTGATCTTCGTAAAAGGACAATTACTCCTCTCCCTCTGGTCGAGCCACTTTGAGTTGTATAGTGTTTTCTTAGTACATCTCCTTTCCTTTATCTCGGCAATGTAGTTTAGAAAGGGAGATATATTTATTCACTACTCAGGAGACCTCCCTATCGTACAGGGCTACTCTCCTGGGCATCCCAGTACTTGCCCTCTCACCAATGGCTTTACTGGATATATTAATTTATGTTACTGGAAGGAAAAGATAGAGTTAAGTGACTAGCAGAAAAGGAGTAGTTTTTTCAGGAAACAAAGTGACTCGCGGGCTGCTCTCTCGCCTCTAAAGGGGGCTCCTCCTAAACTGGGCCGTAGGAAATAAACCGGTCTATTTTCTGTCTTTTATGTAAGGGCAGCAGCGAGAGTAAAAGGAGAATTTATTTCTCGATTTATCTATTCCCACCCAACCAAGGGCAGGAAGGGTTTGAATTCAATTTATGTAACGAAGTCTCCCATTGGTAAATAAAAGAGGGTATAAGGTTGGGAAAGAATCGAAGGCTCGGAAAGAAAGAATTGAGGAGGGCCGAGGGTCGAGGGAAAGAATCGAGGGTTTAAAGAATAGATCTAAGCCTTCCTAGCCTATGCCTTCCTAGCCTATCGATCTAACCCTTCCCTATCCATATTGCCTAGCTGTCCCTAGCACGAGGTTATGATACGTTACATGTCTCTGGCTTATCTCTTATCTGCCCTACACTGCCCCAAAGAAAGTACCACAAAAAGTAGTCGGATATTTTTATTGTAATGAGGCCCTGCGGGGCTAACAACCATTCATAGAGAGTAATTAGACTGAAAGGGCCTCCACTCAAGCTATGAAACCTTCTTCGCCTTATGTCATTTAGTTTGCTATATGTAATTACAATGTGGAACCCGCGTTTAAACCCCTTGTTTGCCTCATACCTCGTGCGGGTGCACACACTTAGGAACTCGTACTTATTAGGTCTCGGTCGAGATTACCTTCCTTAACTGTTTTAACTCAGCGCGATTTTACTAAATAAAAAAAAATGTGAGTTCGGGAACCCAGTAGACGACAATTATGCCTCTGACCTCGTCCACACACACAGATTTTATTTCTAAAATAGGCGTTTAAGGAGGGTTTTAAAATAAACCGGAAAAACCCCACAGGGCATGGCATAGCTGGTTGTCTTTCTTCTTGCTTTATCGCACTAGGTTCAACATTTATAGGGGGGCTGGTGTATTAAGGCTACGGTAATTAGGAAATTCATCGAGCGAGTTCCCTAAAGACAATTTTAGTTATAAATCTCAATGGATCAGAACCCCACTGAACTTATAAAGTGACGTTTACTTAAAGAATCATAGCATTTTAAGATGGTTTCATAAAAGAAAATGGATGGTGACGAGCTTCCATCCAACTACCTGGGGGTGAAGGATGGAGTTAGGCAACAACCGTAAGTGAGGTAACGGACGACTAACGGACGAGCTTCATTCTCTCCATCGCCCCACCTTATCGATGCTTTTTTTCTATCCTGTGGGAGATAAGAGTCAAGTTCCGCCGGGATGGTAAGGAAGGCAAGCTGGATGTAAGAATAACAAATTGACCGCCCTGAAGTTCGGCTCTTTCGCCCTGCCGATTTATGCTCGGATTAAATCCATCCAGGGGGTGCTCCATCCTACACCTCCAGGTTAAGTTCCTGTCCTAATAGCAATGCTAAAAGTAGAATCTTTAGTTCGTTCAACCGGACCATCCTGAAGTTAGGGCCTTCACCCCCAGGCAAGATCTTCTCTTCAGCTGGACCGAGGGATAGCTAGTCGTTGGTAGCCGGGAACAATCTCACTAGCCGAGAACAATCTCACTACCGGGAGGGGAGAATAACATCACTAGGAATTGGATTCGGATACTAGATTCTAGAAAGCATGCTCGAGCTAGATTAGTTGGATAGCCTCCCACAACTATCTCTGGGTGGTCCTAGTCCGGTAAAACGTGATGAACGATGGATGGGAGGAATGCTTAAAACAAAATACCAGCCAGCTTCTTGCTCTAGAGGTTATGAATAAACGGGCACATGCTTTATCTAGCCCTCGGAACGAGCATGCTTTCATGGAAGTCCCACTACCCTGTTCGTTCAACCGATTGTAACTAATCTAGCTCCGGCCAGAAGGATTAGGAAGGCGGCTGTTACCAGGGGGTGTTCAGTTCAGGCCGGGAATCAACGTTAGGCAGAGATATCTGGTCCTCCTTATTTAAGGGAGCTCCGGTAGAGTGAACGCGACTCCATTGGATAGGGAAGGAAGCTAAACAAATAAATAATACAGATGAAAGTTCAGGATGGATAACTATAGTAGTTGAGGGGCCATAGCTAACTCGGTAGTATAAAAAGGAAGGATCCGGAAGACATCCCGAGAAAAACAAAAGTATGAAAGCAGGAGAGAGGTTAAGTATGACAGCTTTGGCCAGAGGAGCCACCCTTTACACCCCCGGGTGCTTTGGCTTATATTCTACCCGGTCCAGAAGGAGAAGTAACGAGTTAACAATTCCCCACCCTTATTAGAGTTCTACCAGCACATTGTCCATCCAAACAGAAAGATTCAACTATAGCTGCTGGACCGAGCAATCAATTACCCCTCCCTTATTATTTCTTTCTCATTAGAGGTCCTTTAATAAAGTGTATGCGAGTAAAAGGTGATTTATCACAACCGGTGTTAATACCTTATCTACGCCCCGAACCCTGATTCTAAACGATTGAGTGGATATACCTTCATTCAAATAATTTTTTGTTGTTCGATACATCTAAACAATTGAGTGGATATACCTTGTATTATGTCTCATTCATATCCTTAAGTTATAACTCCATCACAGATGGGAAAAAGGTATAATCTAAGGTCAATAAACATACCTTTTTACGAATCATTAGGGAGGAGGAAATAACTAAATTAGAGCGAAGATATTGAACTAACTTGAATACAGATGATGGGTAAGTTATCCTCCCTTTATTTCTATAGTTAGAAGGTAAGGAACTCATGAGTTATAACTTGAAATACTAAGTTCTCAGTTAATGGTCTTACCGAAAATCATTATCAATTTATTATACCTCATTAGGAATCAGTGCTCAGCCCGTCCTGATGATGCAATTGCAAGAAATGACCAAAGGAAAAGTTGTGCATGAGAATGTATGGTGCACCCTGTGCCGCATAGAAGGTCACCATTAAAATGAATGTCCAACGCTTGGAAACTATACTGCAACTGGCGCGCCAAACCCATTTCCTGCGGGAACTTAGACGGAATGGTGTGATATTTGCAGACAATGGGGCCACGTACCTCCCCACTACCCAACACTACAAAAGCACCAAAAGACCACACACACCCCATTCTATGAATTCTATAAATCAGTGGGACACGATGTGAATATCTACCCTGCATTAGAGTTGATGAAATAGCACACTGTATATTCCTATAGAGTTTAGGGCATATAGGATAGTAGTGGTGGAGGATGAGGTGGTGGCTTCCAAGGAGGATACAGTGGAGGGGGATGGAAACCCATCTGCTTCAACTGTGGAGAGACGGGCCACTTGGCATGGTTCTGTACCAAACCCCGCATGTTTTGTGCGTACTGTCACATTTACGATCACGTGACAGAGGACTACCCTGAGCTCGTAGAAAAATGGGAAGAGATTACGGGGCACTGCAACATTATAATAGAACATTATAATAGTTGAGCCACGTGAGGAACAAAAGTTGAAGGGACCTGTGCATGTACATGTCGTGTCTAAAGGAGGTGCGAGAACGGGAGAAGATAGAGATAAAAGAGGTTGATCGGTTATAAGATTCTTTTGGTAAGCTGGAACTTTCGCTGAGATGGTTATGAGAGTCAATCTTGTTGGGTAGTAGGGGGCGGCTATCCCTCCCTTTTATTATACTACCTTTATACACGAAGAAGCTAGGCCCTAAGCTACTACAACTTAAGGCCCAGGAGAGACGATAGCCAATCGAAAACCCCCTAGCCAAGTAAAAACCTATATCCGATCCATCCAAGCAAAGTATAGAGGAGCCGCCCCTAGTAAAGGATTTCATCTATATATGAAGCAACCGAGCAAAGGCATGCTATGGGCTATGTTTCTCGATTAGTAACATCATAATCTGGGTATTTATCTGCTGGAAGGTATGCTAGGCGAGGACTTCGTCCCTTGCTTCTGGTGTTTATGGATAAAAAATTTTCATAGATGCTGCGAGCTCTCCAAATTGAAGTAATGCCAGGCAAGGTAGCGGCCTTGGACCAGGATTGGGAACTAACTGAAAGGGGGCTCCGCTGCCTCTGCTGGAAGGGAAGCTCTTTTTTCTGGGACATAAAAGGAAGGATGTTGGGCGAGATTAGGTTGTGGGTAAGCTACTGGAGAATATGCAGGTACCGCATCAGGCACATTTGTCTTTTAAGCTGCAAAGTATAGGTCAACTAGGGAAACAACGGGATCTGCTACTAGTGATTTTCACTTGAAGTCTAACTGGGTCAACCTTACCTTCTAGCAAAGAGACTGGCAACTACAACACTCCCGGCAATTACACCTGGCAATGAGAAATGAGAGGCTATGAGTAGCACCCTTAGCAAGGAGCGGGGAAGGAGAGATAAAACTACTTCTATTTCTTCTTGTGGTTCACAGACAGAAAGACAACAAGATAGCATTGGTTTCCTCCAAACAGAGAAGCCATGGGTTCATTTACCTTATCCTCTCTCATCTGTTGAGAACATGAGGGAAATATCCTCCTTTAAGTATGATGTTTAAGTATGATGTACGAACGAAGGTTGTAACTTCTTTCTATTCCGGGATGGGGGGAGGGAGATAACTTATCTAGAGTAGTTGTAGTCCACATGCATTCAGAACTATTAGCTGTGGAGTGAAAGCCGGAAAGTTCCCATAAGGCAGAGTTAAAGAGCCTTAAGAGTCCATGCACTTAGTGCACTTAGTTTATATAGATATATTTCTTTGTTGATCTATGGAGTAGTTTTAAACCCACTAAATTCAGGCCTGGTGGGATTCTTCCAGAAAATTAGAAAAACGTCTGTATGGTGATTTAATATATGAACACGTATCTATGCGAGTATAATTTATAAATGGATTTCTCTTGTTAAGCAAATATCTCTATAACGACTAGCTCTTTTGGATTATTCCTCTTGGGTGATGACAGATCGGATCGCTACCCTGGGCTCTCCTGCTCTAAGTATTTCTTTATTGTGACAATGGACAGAGAATCGGGAAATCTAGGAAATTTAATAAATAGATATGTGAGTATAAAATGTATAGCGATCTAGAGCAGCTGTAGAGTAGCTGTAGTCCAACATGCACTCATAACTATTAGCTGTGGATTGAAAGGAAGGTCTTACCATGAGTAAGGTGGAAAAAAGAAAAAATCTTATTTGTATAGAAAGGTTTCTCTTAAGAAGTCGTTCCAGGACAAGTGAAACGTCTCTATGGTGAGTAGTAGTTATTCTGCTCCAACAAAACTCCAATGGCAATCCTGGATCGAGTGGATCATCACCAATAATAAGGAAACGTGAAGCCGTTCACAGAGCATGCACCTAGCAGCCCTGCGTCATTTATTCGCTGCGAAAGCTATTTACCACTTTTTATGTGGAGTCGAAGGTAGGTTTGGCTGCAATTAGGTCTGCGGACAAGCGAAACGTCTCTATGCAAGTATCAGATTTTCAAACGTATATATGCCATATTATATATTCTTAGATCAAGTAGAGCTCTCATCATAGGAGTTATAGGAAATAAAATTGGGAAATCAATATAGGGACAAGGTGAACGTATATATGCACGTATCAGACATTGAACAGAATCTTGTTACATTGGTCGAGCCTCTTCAAATTGTTGATTCCCCCATTGTATTGGATTAGTCCCATTGGCTTCTTCTAATCTTCTCCTTATTCTAGGCTATGTAAGTGGGCCTGGGTGCTAGGGCAAACCAACTTAAAGGGTATAGTTTATTCACAAGAATATCCATTTGAAATCCCCGATGCTTACTGTGAGATTGCGAGTGCCGCTGGGACCACTGGGGATTATGCAACAACTTTAGGATCCGCATATGGGTATAGAGGATGTAAAACAGGAATAGGTACTTAAACCCTAACTATAGCTTTGTATATAAATATCCTGCTACGAGCTATGGTTAATATAATCCAGTGATAGATGCAGATCCTTCAGCTGCTTTAGAGCTACTTGTTCTTTATCCTTTTTAAAGGTCATAAGATCCAGTTCTATAGCTATAAGCAAAGGAGCAAGCAGGGGCTACGGCAGTTTCCCCTATTGATCCACCAGTATCTTAGCCAGATTGAGGGGTAGTCCCATAACGAGTTGAAGTGATGTAAGCTAAATAAACAAAAAAATAGAAAAGAATAGTAAGAAGAAGGTTCACCCGCCGCATTGGTGATTATATAAAATATTAACTTATACCTTCCCTTTCAAGATCAAGTTGACCAACCCACTCACTCCCGGAAATAACTAACTACCCAAACCCAGTAAAGGATACAATACTAGCCTACACCATTAACGAAGACACTAGCAGAAGCACAGGCAGTAGATTAGATGCGCATATTATAGTGATGGGCCTGGAACTGAGCGAAGGAATGCTGGAATGGGTAAGGATGCTTATAAGCGAACGGAATCCACTGGATCAGATGAGTCAAGGTCAACTGGGTCAACAATTGGGTTTGGAATTGAACGAAAGAAAGCTGGAACTAACGCTGGTACATTAACTGACCTACGAACAAGATAAACTTGAACCGGTTCAAATGTGCTTGGTGCTTTATCTTCTGATTCTGTTGCCCCTGCTCGGTCAAATATAAAAAAAGAAATATATATGGTAGTGCCTATGCCTTAGCAGCTTCTTTCACTCGGTTAATCGCAGGATCTCCTGCATATTTAGCTGTCTCTCCTACTTCCAGTTATGCTTTAGCCGTCTATGTTTAGCTTCCTTCAGCATAGGCGGTCCTTTATAATTAGAATAAGTAAGCTCCGGATGATGAGCATAATTTGGATCCAGATGCTGGGGCATGATGATTTCAATTATTATCAGAGGTGGATGATCTCTATTATGATAATTTAGCTCCTGATTTAGCTCCCGATGGGGAATCTGCAATTGCTTTTGCTTGCTCTGATGCTAGGTATCGATCTGGCTCAAATTAAATGGCTTCTACCTTGCTCTCCTAACGTCAAGCAAGCCTTTCCTTGCCCTCCCTTTGGTCAAGCAAGCCTTTCCTTTTGAGCTCGGTAAAAACTTGAATTGGGACCGGAAATGGCTCAGATGCTTCCGTGGGATAGTAAAAAATAGGATAACGTGAGGAACTTGGAACTGGAAAGGACGCTATGGGCTTTCAAAATAGGGGGTCCAAGTGAATATTTTCTATATTTACTGACGCTAGGCGAGGTAGGGATACTGGGGTGAGCGCTGCTTTTAGCTCTGTTTTCACTTTTGCTTCTAGTGCTGCTTAAACTCAAACTGTAGTTGGTTCAACCGTTTCCAGCAGATAAACTTAAAGCGTTGCCGGTAAAATGGTAAATGTTGGCAGGGATGCTACGGACTATAAAATTATAAGGAATACCACTTGCTTTCAAACAAGCAGCAACTAAGGCATACATGCTACTCATAACACTAGGATGGACAAGGCCAGTAGCAGTAGCAACAGTTTATTCTGTCGTTGATTCTTTTGATTCCGCCATTGATTAAGCATCTGGCACCGGACATGGTAAGCGAGCTGTTGATGCCATGGATATGACCATACTCTACAGAGCCATACCCTACAGGATAAGACCCTACAGACCAATAGACCCTACAGAACCAGGACCAGTTATTGATCGTAAAGAAGCAACAGTCAATTCTATTGATGCAGTGGATTCAGTTGATCCAGCAAATGTTTCTTCTGTTTCTTAAGTTGATCCAGCCGATGAAGCAGTCGTTTCAGTGGTTGATCCTGACCCAGTCCCAAAGGAATTATTGCCTGAGCTACTCACTCCTTGCACGGCATAGCCTAGCAATAGTACTGATCCAGTTGCTTATGATCGTGGTCCAGCTGGTGGAGATTACAGAATCAATTATCCACGACGACCTCATTCTGATCAGAGGAAAATATGCGTACCGTGTTTATATATAAGATTTAATGCCTGCGAATTCCGATAATAAATGATATGATCGTGTTAATGGGCAATGAATGATGCTTTATGAAGGTTTCTCATTCATAGCGAAATCTACGTATTGTGTCTATATAAAAGATACACCCTAAACATCTTTGTGGTTACATGTGGTTCCTGTTTCGTATATTAAGTGGTTACTGTATCGATCAGAGAGAAAGAAAGATGCGTATCATGAAAAGAGATAAATATGGTGGGTATCATGAAAAGAAATAAATATGTATAATTAGAAGAGATAAATATTGGTATCATTCATAGATAATAGAAGGATAGGGTGAAGGCTACTACAAGTCTATAATTGAGGTTACAGGTCCAACATTGTAACAAATATCCTATAGGAGGTTAGGGTGAAAAAAGTATAGAATTTATCTAGCGGGGCTACAAGTTTAGAATTGACCTAACAAATGTAGTATCTATATCTAAATGCTACTTTATCCTCCTGAAACCATTAGCTTGTTTGGTGAGGACCCTAATGCTTGTGTTGCTAAGAATGACGTGGACATAGTTTATAAGAATGAAATAGCTCTTCAAACGGTGAGGGTACGGGTACACATTTGTAAAAGGGTTGGAGTGCAGTTGAATTAAAAGCCCAAACTACGCTCTCTCCTCTCACAGACACAGATTCATTAATAAATATAAGTAGTTATGATGCTTAAGGTCAACTCTTTCGATCGATTGGCTGCTTCCTTTATAATATGGTTATTATGATAGTGCAAATATGATCATCTTATTAGACTGAGTTTCTTGTTTGTTTTATGTTGCAAGTGTCTCCTCAGTGTATTCATCACAGCATTAAAGGGGTGTAGTATCTGTTTAGTGGATATTTAGGTTGCGTTTCAAAGTGGTTGCTTCAAAAAGCTATGTGGTGAGTGCCCGTGGATATCAAATATGTTCGTAGTGTGGACTTCAAAGGGTAGGTAGTGTCTCCTGTATTGATAAAATATGTGATTCCTGTGATTCAATGCCTATCTCGTATATGAAGAGTAATATGGTTTTAACCCTGCTCTGTGTAAAGAGTAAGATATGGTTTATTTCCACTTTTCTTATCTTAAGAGTTTCATAATTGATAAATAAATAGATATTTAGTTTAGGATTATAATAAGAATAAAAGAAAAGGATTATGGAGTGAGATAACGACAAAGACTAGTTAGTAAAGTAAAGGCTAATGAATGAGATGACTATGTTAGTATGAAAGAAGGATATCTCATTGACGTGGTATAAAATGTAAGCTTTAAAACGCATGGACTTCTGATGGAAAAGTGAAATAGCTAAATAGTGTTCTAATTTATGAAAGCTAAAGGTGAGATAGATTGAATGGGTAAAGATGACACATGTCCAACTAAAACAGAGGAATGATGAGTGCAACTAGTAGTATATCATCATCTTTGATACCTTAAATAAAAGGGTGAAGGAATGAAGCTCCTAGACTTTCACTCTAGAATACATAAATAAAGCCTTAAACAACGGTTAGTATAATACTCTTTTTGAAACTTAAGCAGGGTCGAATTATTTATATATTGATTAACAATAGGAAAGTTATCGGAGCTCTTAATTATATGTTGAGAGCAAGCAACCTATGACTGAAGGGACCATTGCTTCTAACTTGAAACTAAAGGCTCTATACGACCTATATAACCTATAACTTCAGATCCTAATAGAATCTTGCCACCACTACAAGCTATTACTAAGGACCAACCAAGCTCCCCACTACATTTTTCTAACTTGGTCAGCTATCAGATAACTAGGTCTATAAAAAGCTATCAGAACGAATCCTATGCTTCCTTAGAACTCAAAGCTAGTATATGTGAGAAATGAACCGAGGAATAGAAATACTCTTGTTACTATTGTTCTCTTGTTACTATTGTTCTCTTGTTACTATTGTGTCCATAATACTCTTGGCTCTTTTTGAAGGAAAGGCTTGCTTGACCAAAGGTATACTTGCTTGACCGAAGGGAGGGCAAGGGAGGGCAAGGTGTGAAAATCAAATATAGGATAGCATACAATAGCATAAGTAATAGGATAGTCAACATAGTGAGGGAGAGATCCTCATAATTGGAAAGGAAGTTAATTCCTGCGCGCAGACGAAAAAATTTACTTTATAAAGCTGTCCTTAGCTTATCAACTACCTTAGTAAGAAGGTCCCAAGGATTAGTTTCCCAAGTAGGTTTTCACCAAGGCGTAGTTCTGATGCATAGGTTCCCATAGTCGTACCAAAGTCTTATTTACCAAGGCTAAAGGTTGTGAAGGCTCAAGTATGCGGTTTGTTTATTCACCAAGTAAAGGCGTCATTGAAAGAAAGGGGGCCTTTTAGGTAATCTGTATGGGCGCTGTTCCAGTTAGGTAGGTCTGGGCTTGGAACGGATACAGCTAATTTAGTAAGGATTTGAAACGGTCATTCGAACACGGGATTTCCATCAGCAATTGAACCGGCAGCAGCCCCAGCATCAGTTGAACCATTATCATTTGACTCTGTAATGTATCGGCTTCCTCCCTCAGTATAAGAAGGGTATATAGAAAGGTAAAATAGGTAGGATAATTACCATTAGCAGCCGAACAATGTCCATTTATAAAGGGTTATTCGGAGAGGGCTTTCATAATAATACGGGAATAAGTAAACGGGCTTCCCAGCAGCACTCGAACCGGCTCATTCGAATCTGGAGCGTATCAATCGTACTCCCTCAGTAAAAATAATAAGGGTATAGATAAATGTAGTAGAGAATGAGGTAGTAGAATGGCCCAGCATTATTCCCAACATTGAACGGTCATGATTCATATTTTTAACAGAAAAGCTTTTAGCCTACATCCGTGTACTAACACAAAATCGGATATCAATCCAGAAACCCCGTGATTTGGGCCAGCTTTGTTGTTTCCCTAAAGAAATAACCCCCAAAGTGGATCTCAATCCAGAAACACCGTATTTCGGGACAGCTTTTTATTTTCCCTTAAGGAGATACCCAAAAAGTGGATACTTTTTCAGAATCACCGTATTTTGAACAGAAAAGGTCTTTTCGCTAATAAGTCAGTCCAAAAAGGGTGAATAGATAGGCTTTCAAGTAGGGGAAGGATAGGCACCCATAACTTTGCAAACGGCTATTAGGAGCCTGATCGACTTCACCCCTGCAACATCATACCGTTATGTCATCGAACTAGAATCTGTAGAAAGATAAAGGAGAATGCCCAAATGCATGCTCCCTTTTAAGGATGTATAGGCTCAAATTGTCCAAGTGGTATCCAAGCACTAAGCAGGTGGGCCATCCCAACAGACTAAGTATTGGGTGCTAAAATGGAAATCATCAGACAGTTACAAAGCGTGCAACCTCATGCCAACTAGCCTAGCTCGCACAAGTGGGAGATTCCCTAAAAGGAGAGCGAAGACATGGTTATCCCCTCCATCTAAGTAAGTGTTTACACCATCCAAATATGCTAGGGCGTTCCAACAATAAGCCTCCATGCCAGTGAAATTAGGTAAACCTAGCCGTTGAATGGGCTAGAATAAACCATACAAGTGTGTACAAGAGGAGCGCTCCACATAAAATGATAGCCAAGGTCATCATAAATGGATGGCTCCAAGTAATAAAAACCTCCCAATCCTCTAGGGCGTTCACACCACGAGGCTAAAACAAAGTAAAATCATGCCAAATAGAATTCCAGAAAAGCATTAAACCTTGTAAAAAATGGGTATAAGCCAAGCGCTCTCCACCAATATGATGTCAACCTAGTCAAGATTTCATAAACATATGAAATACACCCCAAAGTGCTAGGGCGCTCCACTAGGCTCATGTACCATACAATATAATCTAACCGTGTCCAACGTGGTGACTAGAACAACATAGGAAAATAGGAACATGTAAAGTACTCCCTCCTAGTAACCAACCAATACATCAAATATGTCACCACAACACTGAAATCTAGCATAATACAAAGTGCTACAATAGAAACCCATGCTACATCAATAACAAATAACTGGAGGGAGATCCTGCTATGCTCTGAAGGGGGCAACCATCCAATGAACGCTTTCACGCTTCCTTATTTCTGCCCAATGAATGCTATCTTCTGCATTCAACTAAGTAATAGAAAAATATCTAAGTGACATAATGTTATTAACATAAATGTAGTCATTGGTCGAGTCACAACACGTCTCAGCCCGACTCATGGTTGGTTACTGGCTTCCTTCTATCCAACAGACCATAACGTGTGGTAGGTTCGACCTTTCACTGAGTAATGGATATGAAAGGCCTTCGTTACTGAAAGGATGGGAACCGGTAAGGCAATCTAATGCCTCAAGGCGAACTTTC